>JASTWP010001151.1:0-87612 GCA_030770255.1 Temnothorax ravouxi
AAAAACGCGCCGTGATTTCGGAAAAAAAAAAAGAAGACCGCGTGCTCACGTTGCCTTTTCGATGCCTTTTCGATCGTAGCGACAGCAAGCGGCAGCCGGTGAATGGGATCCGGATGTCTTGAAATAGCGTCGACGCGGGACCACGCGGGACGAGACGGACGGGACGAGACGGTTCCGCGTTCCGCCGTTCCGGCGAGTCTCGGCAAAGTCGGGTCGTAAGATCTCGGTCGAGAAAACGAATGTCGACAGAATCGACAGATCAGCAAGACCGCAAGTGCATACGTCATGTCGATGCATCTCGTACATATGTACATCCTCTGTAAAAATACGAACCGATAGCGTGCGACAGGACGCGACGCACATGCACATTGACGCACATGCCTCGATCTCCCCGACCATCCCCGACGCTGGTCAGAGTCGCGTCGCGTTGTTCGCTCGCGGCATGAGAAAGAAAGAGAAAGACTCGTTTAGCTTAATCCGCGCGAGCTGAGGATTCGGTTTCTGGAGTCGGGTTGTCGCGCACAACAGGACCGCAAACATCCAAGAATTCGATCATGTGACTTCCGCGCGTGACAACTGCTCCGTGTCTTAATCATCGGATCCCGAATCGATCTACTTAGCTTAAAGGCTTAAAACACTTCCGCGCCAGTTCGTCGCGTCAACAATTGATCTAGAACAAAAGTAATTCCGAGTGTCGGCGCGAGGAAAAGGAAGAAGAGAGAACAACAGCGCGGGAAGAGGATATATCCGGGAGGAGGAAAATAAGGATACACGTATACACTGCAGGTGAAGAGGTGGGTGACACACACATTTAAAGCTGCCATGCTTGCGCCCCACCGTGCCCTCCAGCCGTACGCACATTTTATAAGGACTGTACGCTCGTTGCAGTCGGCTGAGTCGGCTAGTTACCACGGTGTCACGTCATCGTCGTCATCCCCGCTCGTCGTGCGGGAACCCGATCGTCATCGTCGTCACCTGCTGCGAAATTCGTCGTCGGTAGAACAATTCGCGAGGACACTCGGCGCCTCGTTCGCGACAATGGCAAAAATAAAGGTAAATACCAAGTAAAACTAACTGCCTGCTTTTCATAATCGTACTGCATCGTACTGAGACGTTTGGAGGGTGGAAGAAGAGATTTAAAACCGGTTATTTCGGCGTTTCTCCATCGCCTCGGGGAAAGGCCATGGGAAAGTGGACTTTACACCGATCACGTTACGTTTAATCTGCACTCAAAGCTGCACGAATGTTATCGCTAATTGTAATAAAATTTTACGAGAATACTAAGGAATAAATATTTAAAGTCAAATCTAACGATACACGCATTATAGAATTTCCAAAAAGAGATGTGTTCTTTTATAATTAATGTTAATTTATGAAATAAAAACTTATCTATTTCAAAAAACTGTCCAGAAAGAGAAGGATTTGTTAAGTACTCTCGTACTTATTCTCAAGTAATATTGCAAATATTTTGCAATTTTTAGGCAGGTCCAGTCGTCGACATTCTCGGCGACGAAATGACGCGCATCATATGGGATTCCATTAAGGAGAAACTCATCTTGCCCTACTTAGACATCGAGTTGCATACGTACGACTTGGGTATCGAGAATCGCGACGCCACCAACGACAAGGTGACGGTGGATTGCGCTGAGGCGATCAAACGTTACAACGTCGGCATCAAGTGTGCCACCATCACGCCCGACGAGAAACGCGTGGAGGAGTTCAAGCTGAAGCAGATGTGGAAGAGCCCGAACGGCACCATCAGGAACATCCTGGGCGGCACGGTGTTCCGTGAGGCGATCATCTGCAAGAACATACCGCGCCTGGTGGTCGGTTGGAAGGAGCCGATCATTATCGGCAGGCACGCGCATGCCGATCAGTACAAGGCCACGGATTTCGTGGTGCCGGGTCCCGGGAAGCTGGAGATCACGTGGACCGGCGAGTCCGGCGAGAAGATCCAGCACACCGTCCACGAATTCAAAGGTCCCGGCATCGCCCAGGCTCAATACAACACTGACGAGAGCATTCGCGCTTTCGCCCACAGCTCAGTTCCAGTACGCGTTATCGCGCAATTATCCGCTCTACCTTTCCACGAAGAACACGATCCTAAAGAAGTACGATGGTCGCTTCAAGGACATATTCCAGGAGATCTACGAAAAGGAATACAAACAGCAGTTCGAGGCGAAGAAGATATGGTACGAGCACCGATTGATCGACGACATGGTGGCCTACGCCATGAAGTCTGACGGTGGTTTGTATGGTCGTGCAAGAACTACGACGGTGACGTACAGTCGGACTCGGTGGCAGCAGGGCTATGGCTCCTTGGGTATGATGACGTCGGTCCTCCTATGTCCGGACGGTCGCACGATCGAGGCCGAGGCCGCCCACGGTACCGTCACCCGTCACTACCGTCAGTACCAGAAGGGCACGAGACGTCCACCAATCCGATCGCCTCTATTTTCGCGTGGACCCGCGGGTTGCTGCATCGCGCCAAGCTCGATGACAACGCGCGTCTGCGACACTTTTGCCGAAATGTTGGAGAAGGTCTGCGTCGACACCATCGAGGCTGGTTTCCTCACCAAGGATCTCGCCATATGCATCAAGGGCATGAACAACGTCACCCGGTCCGATTACCTCGAAACGTTCGAGTTTATGAACAAGCTCGCTGAGAATCTGAAGAAACAGCTCAAAGCATGACTCGTCGACGAGGATGAAGAGTGTAGGTCTACGAGCCAAGTATTAAGTCGTCGCGTTGTAATGAAAAGAAAGAAATATTTACGTGGTTGCGGGGCTAGACTTGAAGCATATATTATATATAATTACACGCATATAAGATTGTCGCTTACAGTTACGTCGAATCATCCTCGGATTCACGCTGCATAACGTGATCGCGTTTGATTTATCTTCGATTATCATTAATCAGGACCATTCGTTTCGCATAAGCGTTACGAACAGCCGATTGCCTCATATTTTCCACGACGGCCGTGCAATAGATATGAAAGGCGAGATATTACTAACGAGATACTAGCTGATGATTGGACCAATTATTCAACTCGGCAAAACAATCGATGGTATAATGTAAATTATATTATCGTTTATCGTGGCATTCTAAAATCATAAATGTAGAATACATCGCGAGTGAACAAAGTAATTTAATGAGCAGATAAATTTAGCACTGATTGATCAGAGAAAGCGAATAATGTATATGAACAATTGTATAGATCTTTAAATAAATTTTTTTTAATCACAAGACTAAGTTAAACATTATACATACACTAATTGAGATAACTTGTGAATCGTTCTACATTAAATGAGCATTATTCGGTAAAGTGAAACCCTCGGGAGATTAAGAAAACTTTTTGGTCTTGTAAGAGCAACTTCTCCTCTTTTTAAATCTTTACACTTTCTTGACATTACGATCCAATCGCATTTCAAGGTGTATTATGCGTATAAATACTGAAACTTGCATCGGTATCAATACAGCATTGTATTTTTAAGAAGCTTTACAAAAAATTACATTGCGTGATCTATCACGTGGCGAATAACAACTTCGTAACGTTTACTATCAGTTATCAATTCTCGAGATTACTTAATATCACCCACAGGATGAACGAATGTTACGCTAACGTCGAGTTAGGAATTTTAATTCTGCGCAATCCAAGCAAAGAACGATGGAAAACATAATAATCTTCGACGTTTGAATAATTTATGGAGTTACGTATATAGCGAGACATTCACGTCGATTCCTATCTTTACGTTATCGACAAGTTATGAAATGAGAGAATGGACGCTAATAAGATCAGCAGTCTCTGATCAGATCTATTTGAATCTATCAAAGTGAAAGGTCCTTGACACTTGTACACTGATTAGGAATGACTTCGACCAAACTCGACCGATTGACTTATCAAATAATCATTTATTAGTTTCTTGTCATTAAAAAAAAAAATCCAAGTTCCCCTAATTAGGAGGTTCGATGGCTTCATCGGAGGGAGTAGTGGGACGCGGGGGTTCTGGAAACAGCGCACTAGCGTTTGAAGTAGTGGGAATGAAGGGGATTGCTCTGATCGGTCGCCGCGGGCGTATATAATGCGTGCTGCTGTTCACGTCGTTCACGACCGTGGCAGTCTAGCAGACGACAAATCAAGCAATTTATGCTTTAATAATTAATTTTTCTACGAAATGTGCGGTAACCTTCCCCTTTCTTTCGCTCATTTATTTGTAAATTATTAAGTTACATGTGCATATTTTTCTTTCCTTATCATTTGCATTTTTTCTTGCACTTATTTCATTCTGAAGGTATATGCAATGTATCATTTCCCATAAAAACCTATGTTAAAAATGCAGCCAGTTTCATGAAATTTTAATATGTTGTTCTGGAATGCAAAATAGAATTATGTGAATTTTTGGGGAATTTTTCACCGTCCCGTTTTGAAAAAAATCTAATCCAAAGACTAGACTTCCTCTTGGGAAGCAGATACAATCTTCCCAAGTTATCGGCGAAAGTCAAATCAGTAAATCAAGTTAAATTAAATATACGGAGACGTAAAAAGAATTTAACAAACGAACATTTCAACCGTGACTCGTTACTTTTTAACGTGATGGGTCCGTCAGTAAGACACAGTCCGGCCTGCATTAATTAGCTTAATAAATCGCGGAGAATTCATTGACCTTTCGAAAAACCTTTTATAAAATATTCCTGCATATGCGAGAGTCCGAGGTCCGAGTTCTCGTTTTACGTAATCAGTTGCGACTTACGTCGCGCGTTACAACGATCGGATGCGCGGGTACACCGGTATGTACATTCAAGTACCCGCGTTTATACCCGCATCATCGGACGGTAAGCGGAAACGCGCGCCGGTATAATCGCGAGTTACTTTATCGACATTGCGTTCCATTTTTATCCACCGATTTTATCCGCCATATGGAACTGGAGATGTCTCCATTTTAGGGGGAAAAAAAATTGTGCAACTGCAACGATATACCGGAAAGATATGATAAACGGGCAAACAATGCAGGCGGACAGAAAGGACAGAATTTGATTCAAGAGATGTTTACGGCTATCCAGCCGTTTGTTACTTTTTTTGTCAAACTGCCCTCGCCGTTTCTTCACGCACCGGATTACATAATCCGCTTAAATTTATCTCCACGGGTCTCTCTCCAGTTGCAGTGGAATGCGAATATTCCACTGTAGATCGGATCTATTTAACAAATGATAAAATTCGTCAAAGTGTATTCAGCGTTCGTACCGGCGTTAACCCGGTCTGCCTTTGTTGAGTTGATCACCCGGCCGTCATTTCCAGTGAGCAAAAGTAAGCGGTATACGCTAACAGTTTGTCAGCAGATTCGAGCAGAATATGTCGCGACGGATTTTGACATCAACCGTGTCCGCATTTAGGAAGCATCGTGTTCAGCACGGCCTGTCGGTGTAATTCGACGAATTGCCAGCAAGAGCTTCGTCGTTTTGTAACATTTTGAATGGAATATCTCATTTAATTAAATGGTTACGCCTAAGCCAAGAAACATTAAATCAATATCTCGAAATGATTGATTTTATATGTGTATTTGTTGAACATTATTTTTACTTAATATTTTGAAAATGTTTCGAAAACTTTAGTAGATAATATAATTCCCTCGAATATTTCAAAATTGTGTTTTAGAAATATATTGAATCACTAAAGTCATTCGTAATATTAATGTTGATACATTACAAAAATTGCATATTATAAAATGTTATATACTATACAATATTGAATATCGTTGCAGTACCCTATTATTAATAATTTTTTATTTATCATTATACATTCTATTTTCTAACAAATTATTATATTTCTATTTTATTATTACATATCTGCTACAAAGCTTGTAGCAGACACTGAGCAAAATCTGTTTTCGACATACATATTTGACTATGTACATATACATGTAGTACTACAATTAAATATTTAATATTTGTGTCGCGACAATGAAACAGTTATAACGTTTGTATTCCTCAGTCATCCCCGGACCCACTTTTGATAATCGTGAAAATTTAAGTCCAGGGTTGGAACCTGGTGTTCTCCGACAGTATATATTTTTGTTCGTTCATCTGCCGCGCATCCGACTTTGCTCCGATACTCCGACTCCGACCTCGTCCTTCCCAATGGCGGCGTGCGGCGTGCACGCGACGCTTCTCTTTAAGCAGGTAAGAGGCACGCGTTTGCGTAACGCCCTACTGCTTTACGCACGCACACATCGACGTTGTTATCGCGCTCGTTGCCTCGGTGCTCGCGATCGTGGTGCCTCGCTCGAAAAGGTCGCCTCTTCCGACACCACATCGCGACGTGTCCGTCCGGCATGACGTGTACTACGCTGTCTACTGTCTAATACGCGATCGCGTACGATGCCGAAAGGAGAAGAAACCCATCAGATATCGGAACGGGAACTTCCGTAATCTACGTAATCTTGAAGCCAAAGATAAATACTTTCCCCTTTTCCTACTCCGCCCTCTTCTCTTCCATAAAGAGTAGCGTATTTTCCTGCTCGCTATTTTCGCGAAACGCTTCAAATTGTACCGCGATAATTACTCGACGTTTTAAATTATACTGCGATACTGCGAACGATGACGTAGCTCGCCTTTTGTTCCTCCCGCACGAGAAAAATTGGAAGGGTTCCTCGCGAAAGAGTTGTATAGAAATATGTATCATTCGGGTGTGGATGTGGGTGCAGATCATCAGCTGCCGCATCCCAACTCCTATTTCGTTCGCTTGATCGCGTGGGACGTTTGTAAAATTGAATACGATAGTAAATAAACGACGACTACTGTCGGCGACGCGTCGGCCGCTTCTCGCCGATAGAAATCACGGGCACGGGCTCCGGATTAGCCGGACACGCCTGGGACACCCTGTATACGAGCGCGCCTCGGCGGCCTCGGCGCTGTGCATGGAGCCGATATATCGGCGAGGCATATCGGCGGACGGCGTGTCGTGTCGATGCTTCCGCGGCTCGCGCAGGCTCGCGAGACCGAGAACTGCCGAGTGCCGAGACGAACCGACACCGACGACGCGATTCCACCGGGACCGGAAAAGTAGGCGACCCTGAGAGAATAAGCGTCAGCGGCGACGAGCGAGGAGACGCTGCTCCTCCCGTGTCCGGAGTGCACGGAGTTCGCGCGAGGAAGGAAAAGACAATTAGTAGTAATAATAACTGCGCGAAACGACACGAGACGTGACACGTGACTAAGTAAGAATGATAGTTCCTCAGGTAGCGTCGCGGGAGACGGAGGAGAGGGTTCTCGGGATGAAAATTAATTAGGATGTAGGACAAAGACGGTGCAACTCCAGAACAAGATCAGAAAAGATTAAAATGGATCGTTTTGAAAAAAAAAAAAAAAAAAAAAAACATAATAGCTAGGTTTCAATACTTTCAGCCCTATATTCAGGTTCAGATACTTTTCTCGAACAGTTGGATTTGGATCCAGTCACGATAGGATATATCTCTCGATCGTGAGTGTTGTGTAGTTAGAGGTCGCCAGTAGAGCGATGCCATCGACATAAAAAAAAAAGAAAAGAAAACATCCGCTCGCGGACGACGAGAGACGAGAGTAGTTTCTTTTTTTTTCGGGCACTGCCCAAGACCGGGACTTCCGGTGAAGCAAGAGACGTAGGGGGAACAAGGGGGAAGAAGGAGAGGAACGACACGCGTCTTCCGGTGTCGGGACGGAATCGGAATTGCAGATGGCGCCCAGGCTGCGCCACTTGGCCATCGTCGTCGCCGTCGCCGGTCGCCGTCGCCGCTGTTGCTGATCGAGTCTTCGAGTCGGCAGTGTCGGCACTCGGCACGGCCGACCGCAAGGGCGCGGCGAAGGGGTGGGGGAGGGACGGGGCTGCGCCTTCTGAGGCCTTCTCGTAGTCTTTCTGCTCCATCCGAGCTCCGATCCGACGGCCTGCAGTGCTGACGCCTGCAGTGACGAAAGAACACGATATTCGCCTCTTCGAAAGCCGACGTAATCTCGAAGAGAACGGAAGAGAGCTCGGCAAGAACGAGTTGGAGCGGGGCGACCGGCGAGGAAGACGCGGAGGGAAGAGAGATAGGTAGAGAGACGGAAAAAGAGGGATAGACATAATTGAGAGGTGGGAAAAGGGCAAGCTAAGAGGAAGAGAGAGCGGCTACGGCGTCGCGACGACAATCTTTTATATACGCATCGCCATCGATACCCAGCTAGCAAAAGCCTCCAAAAGACGTCCTTTTTAGAAACTTTTACTAGCTGGGCACTTATTTGAGGCGGAATCGACAGACGAACGAACGAATATGAATGGCCTCGTCGATTAGTGCATATGGATCCTCGAGAGGGGGGAGGGCTAGCTGCTCGATTGCTCGAGCTCGAGGCTCGAGCGTCGATCATTGCTGATGATGACACGACGGTAATTGCCGCCGTCGCTAACACGCGGTCGCGTACGATACTACCGAGATAACCTACCGTGAGAAATAAGTATTTATCGCCACGAACGGCGGCGCAGCGCAGGTGGGGCACGCGGTAAGCCCACAATTATAAACGTCGTTATCTCGGAACGGCGCGCACGTTGCGCGCTATTAATATCCCCGCGAATTGTTGACCCTCGTCGAAAATAAATTTTGGGGGCATGTATTATAAAACGCGCGGAAGGGAGAGCGACACGTGGTTCTAGGAAAGCGAAAAATGGGGCTCGAGGGGTCCCCGACTTCGAGGAACCGTGTGGCCTTCGCAATATATGGCTGTCTCCACAATTGATTCCTTCGATTTCTTTTCTTGTACACGAACTATCGCACGGGTTGCGCCCGCGGAAGAGAAGGAATGGATCGCGGAACGCAGGTGATCGACGGTGGAACCGTCCGCGTCGCCGTCCGAGCGGATCGATCCGCGCCAGACAACGCGATAACGCGTCGTCCGACGACGGCGATTCCTGCTCCGCGTCGATCTGACGAATGTGCGCGTGTGCGCGCGCCCATCGGGGTTTTCCAGCTCCAGGATTCATTCGCATACTCGCGTCCATTTCCTCGCTGCTCTCATCCGGATGTCGTGTCGGGACACGACGAAGCCAAAGTCGGTCACGGTGCGGGCGCATGATGTTCGAACGCACCTCTCTCGTTTCTTTCGTCGATTAAAAAGGATTGTATACTCGTCGATCCCGGAAAACCGCGACCCTCCTCTTTGGAAATTCCATATTCGATAATCTAATCTAACGCGAGAACTGCTGTTCAGCTGTAGTCGCAGCTTACGTGTCAGATACCAAGTACGCGCCGTATCGTTACGTTCTTATTAGGATTAAAAAAAAAATAAACGTATCTTATCGCGAGGAGAAACGAGATTTGAAATATCCGTTTATAATCAAACGGTGAAGGCTGTTCTCGATGTACAATACAGTAGATAAACAATTGCAGACTGTTGGGAGCCCAAACGCAGATGAAGACGCGTAATTAATTAAAGATTAATCAATTACGTAATTAATTAAAGATAATAAATTGCAAGATCTGAAATTATTGATTTATTCGAGGTTCTATCTAATTATTTCGCTATAAAGTAGACTCTCTTCCACCACCCAAGAGATAATTGCGAACGCGTAGGCGAGAAAAGCGGAAACGGACGCTAATAGGTAACTGGATCGGACTTGGTCCTGGAGCGGAAATTTGTAATATTCATAGGATAGAACAATCGGAAATGTATCCACTAGACTGGCGCCAATATTTCGGATGATATATTATTTTGCTCTAGAGTGCTCTCTACTCATCTTTCAGTAATAACTAAAGTAACTTGGAGGAGGAGCATCTGAATAATTAACACGTTGACTGCTACGGTGGCCATTGGTGATCGGCGCCACTGAAATTTTGTAAAAGGCCCGTAAGAAATAAACGCTACCTAATACACAATTTTTAATGATATGAATATGTAGACCAACGATGCGCAAAGTAGAAAGTGCGCTATCCATGAAGATGTATCTCATTTAATTGCACAGTATTTTATCATTTGTGCGGCTTGTGCCTATGATATTTTATCGTTATATATATTTATGATATTTTATCCTTCTATGCTATAATAAAAATTCTGTGGCGCGTACATGGTAAAGCATATAAATCTTGTCGGACAGACGTGTGAGACGTGTTATAATAAAAAGCCTCGGGCGTCCGCCGGACCTTGCGTCATCGTCATTCCGGGTTCGATTCGCCTCGAACAAACCGGCGCGGCGGATCGCGGATAAAAGCGTCTCCTCCGTTTCCTCCGTGTATAACGGGCGAGCGACGCGACGGTCTGCACTCGACAGCGCCGGGGTTAATCATGGCGCCGCGCGACGCGCGCTATACAGATGAGAGGCACGCGGCGTTCCCCGCGGCCGTGGCCGTGGGAGCCACTTGAGTAAATTCGATCTACGCGTGGATCGCGTAAGCCAACTTGGCGATTGTCGCGTCGCGGGTAGACCGACACACGGTCGTGGCCAGCATCGTCGTCGACTCCGATCCTTTTCAGCCGCACCGCCCGCGCTTTTCCGCAACTCCTCCCCTCCCGCCGCGAAACGCTCCGCGCGGCGTACCGTTTGTTCTTTTTATTAAGCGTCGACGTGGCGAGGGAAGTCCCACGAGGAACGGAACGAGACTTGCAGCCACGATCCAGCCGTCATCGAGCGCCGATCGGTCGTAGTTGGTAATGCGGCCATATTTGCGCCGACGTCCGCGCGGCTGATATTTGGAGCGGAAGAGGAACGCGCGCGGAGTATCGACGTCAGGTCTGCGCGACGGTTTTTTCCCTCTCTCCCCTCCTCCTCCCTTTTTCTTGCGCCTTTTCTGCGTTTTCTAGGCGCGAAGGGCGAGCCGTATATCTACAACCTCATCCGCGGAGCGACGAGCGACGAGGGGTTTTTTTTTCTCGCGCCCCGTCGTCGCAATTACACGCGATCCGGAAAATCGTAAAAATCACGGTCGGCTGCTGGGGGGAAGGAGGGAGGATGTTACGCGACCGCGACCGGCCCGATTTCACGACGGCGCGGCGCGACGACGAATTTCGCGTGGCTTAGCACTTTATTCGCGACGACGAGGGGGATATCCTCCTCATCGTTTCGCGGAGCTTTTATAGCGGAGTATTAACGATCGCAATAATAATATACGCGCTCCCGCTTTGCTCGATAGATCCGGCCTCGCGGCGCGACGTCGCGATTAGAGCGGCGACGGCGAAAGAGGAGGTAGCGGAGGAGAAGGGAAAGAAAAAAAAATAAGAGGAGCTAATCGAACACGAGCGAGGTTGGTTGAGGAAACGCCGCGCGGCCGCGCGGAGGATTCGACGCTCTGGGAAATCGTTGCGCGGGATCGTTTTCTCCAAATTTTCCAAATTTCACCGTCGGCGGCAAAAAGACAAGGGACGACAAAGAAAGAGTATGGCGGACCACCACCATTGCCGTCGCTGCCGCGTGTCCGCGTCGCTTCCATCGTGAGGAGAAACCATCAGAAACGGAACAAACATACGCACGCAGGCATCACGCATAGGCACGCACGTACGTACGTCCGGTTGGTATTTCCGTAACGCGAGGTGGAATTCGTTCGGGCCAAGCGTCCACGGCGAGTCGGCGGCTAACGGCGACGACGACCCAAAAAGAGAAAAAAATAAACAATATTGTTGCTGCGATCCAGCAATAATACGACGCGAAAAGCGGCCCAGCAATGGTATATGCGGCGCGCCACTGGTGGACCGTGCGGTATATCGCTCCGATAAAGGTTTTTAATCACTCTTGACTCGCGAGAGTCGGGAGGGTCGGGAGCGGCGTCGGACGGACACGTTCGAGGCGTTCGCGAACGAAAGCGTCGTCGTCGTCGCCCCCGTCGTCGTCGGTGCCGTGCGACGCGTGAGCTGCTGAGCTGGCGACGCTGGCGTAAACCGCGAATGCGCCAGCAGCAGTGGCGGAACTTCTGCTGCATCAGAAGCAGCAAGAGCAAGACTGCAGCAGGAAGCGCGCGCGGCCAGCAGCGATTAACGGCGAGGTGCCATAAGTGTAATCGTAATCATTTATATTGCCATCAGGCGCGAGAGTGGCGAGAGACCAGAGTCCGACGATGACGATGCTTCGCGCTGGACGATGCAGGGAACGTGGTGAATAATTATTCGTGCGCGGAGGAAGACGGAAAGAGGAAGAGTGAGAGAGGAAAAAAGAGAGAGAGAGGTAGAGCGCGCGCGGCCATGTTTCCTGCGGCGGGCAAGGGCGAGCGAAGAAGTCTGCGCGGAAGCGCGCGGCTCTCGTCCAAGATGTCGGGTAAGCTGCCCCGGTTGCGTGCCCTGCGACCGCGGCCGCAGCAACAAAGGCGCGCGAGAACGGGGCCCGTTCTCGCCGTCGGCGTCGCGACGCCGCCGCGACCGGAAGGTAACCTTAAAGGGGCCGTCGCGACGAGTCACGAGGTGGAGCACGACGCGAAGAAGGGCGAAGACACGGGCACGGCCGGCGCTGTGAGCCAGGCGAGCGTGATGGACGAGGAGGACAATGACGACGAGTTGACGACGACCGCCAGCGTCGACGAGGAGGACGAGGAGGAGGCGGAGGAGCGGGAGGAGGACGAGGACAAGGAAACGATTCTGGACGTCGACGTCGACGTTGACGTCGCGATGAATACCGAGGAGACGATCGACGTCGAGGCGAGCGAGCAGCAAGCGTCTTACGAGTGCAAGACCTGCGAGCCATCCAAAACGCTGTCCAGTATCAAGGCCTACTTCGAGCACCTGCGAAAGGAGCACAAGTACAAGGTAAGCATCCCGCGAGGACGCCGGATTGCTCCAGATCTATTCGAATTTGTCACGCTACGTGTTTGACGCTCTCTTTCTCTCACTCTCTTTCGTGCTTCTTTGACAATTTCTTTATTTTTTTTTCCTCTTTATTTCTTTCCTCTCTTTCTTTCTCTGTTTTTTCCCTTTAAACATGGCCGTTTTTAAAACGGAAGGTGGTTTCGATAGCTACGCGTGTCCGCGTGTCCGCGTGTCGTTATTAGGGACGCGGTGTTACCGTGTGTTGCGTGCGTTATTATTTTTTTTTGCGCACGTGCCGCGATTTCGTTTTAGCGCGATTAGCGAACGACACATTACTCATAGGTCGCAGGAATATGTTTTATTGTAATTTTTAGGGCAAAAACGGGCACAGTCCAGTCGAAAATCGTTGCCCTGCGTGTTCGTATGTCGCATTGAACGTGAAAGATCTTGAAAATCACCAAAGAGTGCACCATTTGAAAAGAAAATTCTTTCGATGCGCAAAATGCGATTACGTGACGCACATCAGAGCGCGTTATACTAAGCATGTTAAATATCATTCTATGCCGATGATCAAGTGCGATGCTTGTGATTTTAGTTCAGCGTATAAGGTTTGTTCCTCACTATACTTGGTTTCCCAGCGATGTGTTTAATGCGTATGAGAAACTTTCCAGGGTTTCGAAGGAAGCTTGCGATTACACCTTGAGATTATATACTATATAGATTATATGTGTGCCTTTTGACGCTGTTTTTCAGTGGAATCTAGAAAGACACATGCGGAATCATGAAGGTGGAGGTGCTTTCAAATGTCGTGCATGTAATTTTACCGCTGATATCCGTCAGAGCTTAACGGTGCATGAGTCGTATCATCATGACCCACCTGTGGGTCAGGTCAACCGCAAAAGTAATAACGCTTTCGAACGTAAGCCACGAAATAGTCCAAAACGTTATAATCAGGTATTATAAGCACGTATATATACGTATAATCGTTATTTCGTTCGTCAGAACGCACCGATTAATCACGTCGTATAACGTGTATTTAATGTCCCGCTAGGTTGGAGCCAGTGACTTTCGAGAAACGTTAAATAAAAACGAAAGTACAACCACGTCGGCCGGTTCCTCCGATTCGTTCGTGTCGGATCACACGTTAATTTCGTTAGACGCTAAGAAAAGCGCCCTGGCCAGCGCGGAGTGCATCGCGTTAAAATGCGAGGAGAAAGGCTGCCAATTTGTAACAGCCTGGGATTCCGAGATGCAGCGTCACTTAGCGGAATGCCACGCGCCGGTTGTCCCGTCGAAGCCGAGAAAGCCACTGCCAATGTTGATTCCACTGAGCCTAGCCCCAGCGAGTCCTAAGCCCAATAACGCGCACGGTAATAGCGGTCCACCTACGACTCTTCTAAAGGTTCCGCGCGTCAGAGTGAGACCTGAACTGGCGCAAATCGCGAGAGATACGGAGCTGGCTAAGATGTACGGGAACAAGGAGGTTGGTTGACACAATTTCTTTTCTTTACTCTTGAAAAGTATAAGGGTAATAATAAATAATACGTGACGTCTTATCGGTGCTGGCTGTCGTCTGTTTTTAGGCCGTGAATTCGAAGAAGAATCTCAGTACCGCGGCTGGTGTATTTGAGAGAAAGAATGCCTCCTTCTTCGATAAACTGAAGGAAAAACTAACGACGACAGCGACGTCGATTAATAACGGTGTGCCGGAGGTAGCTGTAAGTAGTGAGACAGACTTGAAATGCTGGTGTACGTTTAAAGCTAGTAGCATGGAAGAGCTAGCTTGCCACAAACAGACACACCACACCGCGCTCAGCGTGTCCGTGGGCACGACACGTTGCCCTAAGTGTAGAAGACGTTGCAAGAGTACGACTGATCTCCAAACGCATATGCAATGCTGCCATTCGCGCAACGACACAACGCCGTCCATCGATAGTAGTTTAGAGAAAGTAACGAATCGCTCAGACGTCCGCATGACCTTGTACCGTGACGAATACTCTTTTCCGTCGCAATTGGATTGGGACGCGAATCTCAGAGGACTAAATTCTTCTGGACCTCCGGTACGGTGCTTGATAATAATGATTTGTAATAAGTATGTATGATAAGAGAGAAAACCACTGCGCGCAACCGCGACTTTAGATGCGAACGTCGCGTCATCGTCAAGTCTGTATAAAGCGACTGAAGTTTGAACAGTTCGTAGAAGGCATTTATGAGAATTCTGTATGAATTAAATTCTTGTTGCTGTGTAGATATTCTTCTATTTTGGCTATGTGTTTTTATAATTTCTCGTTTTTGTAAATTAGTTGAAGACCTACGAGTGTTGTTGTTGGTATTGCTAGTATTGACACAAGATACTTTGTAGGAGTATGCATAAAGAAAGAAGCTCTATGTAATGTATCGCGAAATGGTGAGCGTTGTTTAGAAACTAGAGCGAGCCTCGTTGTTTTTCTTTTTATTTATTATTAAGAATGTGCTTTACATATTGCATAGTGGATGTCGAGCATCTCTCTATCTAGCTCGTTACTAGCTCATTTCTAGTTTTTTTTTTTACTGGCAGTCCTATTTATTACGATAAAAAACTTTTTGTCAGTTTGAAGGTGGTCCGACACATCCGAGTGGGCGGCGGGTATTCAAATGTCCCCATTGTCCGTTTTGGGCTTCCACCGCAAGTCGCTTTCACGTACATATAGTCGGTCATTTAAACCGGAAGCCGTTCGAGTGTTCAATGTGCGCGTATCGTTCTAACTGGCGATGGGACATCACAAAACATATTAAGCTTAAAGCGGCTAAAGACGCAGTGCATACGAGCGCCAGAGTGCTCATGACGGATGAGACAGGTCGACGGAATTATTCCAAATATAACAAATACCTTGCACAGGTGAAATAATGAATCTCAGTTACATAGAATAATTCATTGCCCTTATATCTCACATCGATGCGATAATTTTAACGAGCAACACCATTAATTGCCTTGTGAAAAGAATGTACGATGAAAGAATCTCGGCACCACAATTTGGCCACGGCGCTCGGGCGCTTGATCACTATTGCATTGTGACATTTGTTATAAGCATATTCTTAGTAATTGATAGACGGAGGATATCGATCCTATCTTTCCGTACGAAAGTTCGATCGATGCTTTCGAGAGTTCTGTATGAAAATCGAACGAAACGTTCGCCGGTTTATCATGAGCGCGATGCAAAATTTTTCATGTTGTAATTTGACAAACGTATTTCATGACATCCGACATCTCGTCTAACGCGTTCCACCGTGAAATTCCGTTTAAACGGCGCAATGTCTCTGCTTCAGGTAGAACAGCAGTCGTGGGATGAGGATCGCATGGAGCAGCGTAGCATAGAGGAAACGAACTCGGAAGAATCGTCGACGAAGTTGTTGATCGTGGGCAATAAAGAGTACGTTCCGATAACCGGTTCGTCGTCACAATCACCCATCACAATTTTACCGTCGAGCGAGGCAAATCAGAACAGTCATAGCGTAGACGTGAGTCTGCGACCTCCGCCACCGCTCAAAGCAGCTCAAATCAGAAGTCGCGGGCAGTCTCTGTTGAAGAACACTCCTATCACAATGCATTTCACTACCCCTAGTGGTGGTGGCGCGGTCTCTATATCTCCAGCGATGGATGAGAGTAAACGCACTCAGTGGAAATGTAAACGTTGTAATTATCGAGATACTAACAAAAATAACGTGTTGTTACATGTTAAATCTCATTACGAATCTGCTGATCACGAGTCTATCGAAGAAAGGGTAAGTACTGTATCGTAAAATATAACTTTTTGCGATTTTAGTGGTCGAAGTTGTCGCGCTTATACGCGAATAAGAGTTTAAATGAGAAATGGTACGAAAAACAGAAATAATATTTCAGTAAAAATAGTTAAATATTATAGCGCGAGCAATTCAGACTTAAAAATATAATAAAAGTTCCACGAACTGTCCGTCCAACAGCTGTTACCACGATTGTAAAAAGTTGATATAGAATAATGTGAGATCTTTCTCTCGCTTTTAAATTTTGTATCCGAGTAACTAACTCATCTCTAATTTAATGCACTACTTCATCTTTCGCAGAATCCATTTGGTTGTGGGGATTGTCCGTTTTCAGCATCGGATGCTGCCACTCTGTCTCTTCACAGGATGCACCATCGGCCGAACTTAGAAGCTATATTTAAATGCTATCTTTGTCCATACTACGTTAGTACAAAGGCGTATGTGTCGCTGGTAACTTGCTTTATTAACATGAACGCTCCGTTTTTTTTTTTTTTTTTTTTTTTTTTAATGTATGACAACCCTAAAATATCAATTAATTTCTTTTGTGACATTAAGAGATATATACGTGCTAATTTTCTAATTTTTATCAATAATAAAAGATTGCGATGTTATGACATTCATATTTATAATCTACATATCCGTGTTGTATAATATCGTATATGTAAGCAATGGTGTGATACAACATGCAATACAGCTGCTCTATTCGTTGTGTTACAGAGAACTGTTGGAGCACGCTAGGCTCCACGGGGAAGAGCTGGCAGCTATGCATCAGCATAATATAGATCTCCAGTTTTCAAATTCCAAGAATCAATCGCAACAAGTATCAATTTCCGAAGACGGTAAGTTTTACAAGTTGCATAATGCACCGAATGTACATTCGTACGTTCGTACGATTTGTATAATTCTTACAATTCGTACACTGGGCATTTGTTCAATTTAAACACGTTTGTTACAGGTGTTTCTCGAACGAAGGACGAATCGTCTATAGAACAAGTGATTCAGATAACGTCGCGCAACAACGTAACGGCGTCTTCAAAAATCGCGGGAGCCCAGCCACAACCACCTCCACCACCGTCGGTTTTCCTGGACCATCTGGACACCCGTGCCTTTCCAGACGCTCCGCTGGTTTGGGTATCGCGGCTAGATGGCACCCTGACGAAGATGCTCAAGTGTCGCCATTGTCCGTATATCTCGTCGCGACGTGCGGAAGTTCGCGACCACGAGACAATGCATGTAGACATGCCAATTCACGGTCCCTTGATCGCCTGCACGAAATGTAGCTTCACTTGCTCGCGTCGTGAGGTCATGATCGCGCATACAGAAATGCATTCGGGATCTCTCGGGACTGTTCACTGTCTCGTCGACGAGACGCGACCTGATGCCCAACAGATGAGCGATCTGGCCACTCTACTTGGCATGGCGCACACTCCCGTGCTGGGCACCGAGCCCGATATGCAGGACTCGCGTCTGGTGCATTGCTGTGGCAAATGCCCGGCACGGTTTCTGTGCGAAAAAGAGCTGCGTATCCACCTGCGTTACCACACCACCGAACTGGCGTATTCATGCCAATGGTGTTCGTATGCAGCGCGACAGCCGGCGCATCTATTGGCTCATCAAAAGGCGCACTCGACGGAGTATCAGGAACGCACCAAGTATCTGTTGTCCCTGTACGGCCACTCGCAGCGTTATCCACCGCCCGCAACAGCGTGCGTCGAGGCGGAGAATCGGGAAGACAATGACAACGTGCCGAACGTCGCGTGGATCGTCGTTGAAATCAACGAGAACGCGAATGCCTCGTACAACAGTATCAACGGCACGATCGTTCAGAGGCCCGGGGGTCAGGTATTCACGTGCGCCAAGTGTCCGGCTCGTTACTTTAAACTGGATGCTTTGGAATACCATATGACGCTTCACGGTTCAAACAATCGATTCAAGTGCAATGACTGCGATTATTCGTCGAAAACGGCACAAAATCTAATGAAACATCAAGCGGTGCATCGGCGGCATACCGAAACCACCGAAGTGACCGCGGAGGTACCGTCTACCATCACTACTACCACCACCGCCGACTCTGCTTCGACGTCCTCTCCCGGGTCGCCACAGCAGTCGCCGGATCCGCAGTTCGGTATCTTTATGCGCGGCAATCCGAACTTTGTTTATCCTGGTTACCTTAGGAACGGCCGTCTGAAGGAAAAGCGCTACAAATGTCACAAATGTCCGTCCGCTTTTGAAAAGCGCGAGCAATATAGAGTTCATTTGACCCTGCACGGTGCGAAACAACGTTATCGCTGCGACACGTGCGACTACTCGGTCAAATACTACGCGAATTACGTACAGCATCTGAAGAAACACCAGGCGAACGCGGAAGCGCAGGCATCGCGCAGACAGTTCGAGGACGATCGGATCTCGGTCGATAACGACAGCATCACCGACATAGTTGCGTCAACATCGTCGCGCAAGTCCTTGCGATCGTCTGCCACTGCTGTTAACATGCTCGCGGTATTGTCTTCCGTTAACAATGCGTCGAATGTCAATAATAATGCCGCGCTACAACCCTCTAATCAGGACAAGCAGAGTTTTCTGCTGATGCAAAAGAAGGGCATCATTTCGTCGACGGGCGAGGCCGACGCGGAGACGATACGCTGCCAGAGTTGCCCGTTCTCCACCACCGACAAGGACGTCATGGACGCGCACAAGCGTCGTCATGGCATCGAGCGCATGACACCGCCGTGCCCGCATTGCGACTACATTCCGCGGAAAGACGAGAATATCGGTGAGCACATCAAGCTACACTTCACGAGGCTGTACAAGCCCGAGTCCTATCTCATCGTCGAGCTGCTAACGCTGACAATGGAGAAGGTATCCGCGAACAGCAAGAACGAAAAGGGTCAACGGTTGAAGGAGCTATTGTTCAAGGAATGCGCCGACGGCAGATTCCTCCCACTCGCCGAATCGATCAACTCTCTTTCCTTAGGTACCTCTTCTACAATAAAGTCTGTCAAGGAGAAGGTCACCGTAGATCCAAACACGGGCGAGACCAAACATCATCGTGTTGCCACGTAAATCGAACCTTTATCTAGCGATCGCGATCGCGCGATTATCCGCGACGTGTTTACATGCCTTTTTCTATGTACGAAGTACGAAGCTGGTTCGAAATTGACAGGCGATATAGTTGACTTCGCGAATAGATTATTATTATAGATTAGTGCGCATTGTAAAAATCAGCGATCTTATTTTTGTTTATAGTTAACGAATGTTACATCAGAATTTATTGCACGTCTTATTTCTACAAGATTAAATAAAAACGTATATACATATAAAGATTCGCGTTTTTCGACGACAATGTACACGCAGCGCGCTTTATCCAATTACATTTGTTTCTAATTTTTCTGTATTTCATTATTGATTAGGAAATTGTTCAGTAACTTCGAACGTATTTGTGAGCATACTTTATGCGAAGTTAATACGTTTGTACACGCCATATTTTGTTAACATGTTGGCTAACAATGGGCAGAAGATACATTGACTCACTTTTAAAATATGATGCAAATTCTAAGTGATTTATATTATTGAAAATTAAAAAATAATTGTAAATCTGTAATATTTTAAAATAAGAATTTAGAAATCTCAAGAGTGATTAACATTTGAGTTTTTAAAGTTTTGAATATACTTTGAAAGTCAATGATGATTTATCGTTAAATTGGCTCCATGCAATGTGACAGTATGTCACAATCAAGATTGATTAACTGATTGACTTTTTATAAAGGTACCTATATAAATTTTCAGAAATTTCCACTTTTGGATATATATTTTAACCCTCTGTCGTGGGTCTGTGGCGTTCGAGCCAAAATGATATCTGCGATCGTAATTGTAAAACTTGCAAACCTGCCCGAAAATATTAAATCAACGATCATTGTCAAAATGATTATAAAATTGTCAATTGCAATATGTAGACAGATGTTTTGTGAATTTTTTTCAGATTTTTCTAAATACTTTAAGTATTTTTTAAGGTAAGGAAAAATAGCGTTAAACGTGACAGACCCACGTGTACACTCCACAGTGCAAAAAAAAAACAAACAGACGGAGGGTTAATGCAATTCGAATATATATGTATGCAAAACAATTTAAAGCAGTTTGGTTATATGTATTCGAAGCTGCAGTTGAAAATTGTTTCGGACATATGTATGTATATTCGAAGCAATACGAATCTTTAGTGACTTAAAATGTTAGAAAATTTTTAAAGAGAATTGGATGCCCATCTATAACGATGGCTATTAGGTAACGCACGACACGACCGTTATTGTAAATATTTATTTGAAGCCTTATCGGTCTTGTAAAATACATGATAATAAATGCTCATACTGTATATACATATTTATTGTTGTTTCATCTAAAAATATATTTCATGCATTATATATTTGCAAGACTTTGACATATTTTGCAAACTTTTGCCGAGCTTTGCCGAATTAAAATTTCCTATTTCCTCATATGTGTTATGTACAAATTAAAAAGAGGATAAAGTATTAAAACATTAAATGTATTGATCAGCCGAATCAGAAAAATAATTCCTTTTTAATATATTCATGTTATATAAGTCAATTATTTTGTAATTCCAGTTTCAACATTATAATCCAACAATTTTTCCTTCGAGTGCAAATAATGGGAGAAGGTGCTACTAAAAGAATGTGGTCCCTTTAAATCTACATAATTTTTCTAATCATATAATAGCGTGTACTTAATAACATTATGATTCTGATTTCTATATACATATATGTGTATCTTTGTTTTTCCCTTATTTTTCCTCTATCAAATTCTAAGGATGACTGATCAAACCCCGATCAATTTTTGGGATAATTAATTTATATCAAGTATTAATACCTATACTATTATGTCACTATAACAAAAAATCATTTTTTTACATAATTTAACACATGAAAAAGAAAATTACAGAATTACGGATAATATAGTTTGAAATTTAACTTTTTAACTTTTATGCGATATAGTTTTGGATTTACTTATGTTCGTTTGTGTTCGTTCCTAGTTCTAAGAATTAAGACAAAACAGATTAAAGTTAAGTAACCTGCACTTGACAGCTTGATCATCGATCAAGTTAATCGGAATTTTGGGGGGAAGTGCTCCGAACTCCGAGCACGTGCTACGTATCCATTTTCGTTCCTCAGGGGCCAGGGGGTTTTTTTCAAGTTCCTCGGGTGAGGAAGTTAGGTGCCTTGTATGTACGCTACTTTTCCTTCTTCACGTGCAAAAGGGGTTTACCGCGGACCGGAGCACCGGAGCAGACGAGCAGACGGTTGTTCACTGACGGGGATGTCGTGGGTCGTCGTGGGTGTTGCGTCTTGCGTCGCGCAGCGGCGAGATTCGACCGAGACTCGAGATCAATAATAAGGATTGCAGCGGCGCGGCCTCGCGCATGACTGAATTATTTTGCGAATTGCAACAATCCCGAGGAGGTTATGACGACGACCGGGGCCGAGGTCGATCCCATATGATCCCGTCGCCTGACTCGCGGGACGGATAGAGAAAGCGGCCAAAAGCGGCAGCCGGTGTTCACGGTCCTCGAAGGCAGACGACGACGACGGCGACGATGTTCGAGGGGGCTATAGCGGCATTTTTGAACCGCCTGCTGGGCAGGTACGTGGAGGACCTGGACACGGAGCAATTCAACGTCGGTATTTTCTCCGGGGATACGTGCCTCACCGACCTGAAACTGAAACCGGAGGCTCTGGTACGATCTCTGTTTTTTTTTTCCCCCCCTAATAATTCAGAGGCAATAAAAAGAATTAAAAATATAATTGTGACGCGTTTGTCTTTGCAGTATCAACTGGGATTACCTATTAGAGTAGAGATCGGCTTGATAGGAAAAATTATTTTGAAAATACCATGGTCTGGACTCTTCTCGCAACCCATTGTGATATGCATAGAGGTACTGAACAATCTATATATATCGCAATATAATAAAATAATATAATGTATAATAAAACATATTGTGTTAAACATATAATAGATATATATTGTGTATTAAAGTATAAATGACAAACGTTTCTTTGTCTTCTTAAGGATGTATACGCAGTAGCAGTACCTGCATTATCCGGTCCGTACGACCCGGAGATACAGAAACGTTTGATAAGAGTGGAAAAGAAGAAGATACTTGAGGATCTCAAGGAAGATGAAATATTTAGAGCTGGTAATTAAACATTTTTAATCGCTTATTCATAAAATGCCTTATTTAGAAATTTATTTCACTTGTTGTATTAAGATTTGATTAGTGTCTATGTCTTGTCTACATATAACTTAATAAAGTTCACTTATAAGAAAAAGAGAGAGAAAAAATTATCAAAATTTTGTAACTCTAATCAGTAATAAATAGTAAATACTGTAAATAGCTTTTCAGTTTGATATGTGTATCTAATTGTAAGTTAATCTATAATTTTTCTTTTATATTATAGGTCTACCTCCCCAACTATTCGATGGTCTATTGGCGTCAGTCACGAAGAACTTTCAGATTACTATAAATAATGTACATATTAGATATGAAGAGAAAATATTGCGCAACTTCCTTTGTGCCTGTGGTATATGTATACAAAGTATATCCATAACGACTACCAACAAGTAATTTGATAATGCATATTGTCACGTTTCTTTCGGTTGTGTGTGTGTGTGTGTGTATCCATTCATTATCATAAGAATTGACAAATTCCAGCAAATGGAAGCCCGGGGTGTGTGCTACAAATTCGCAAACGGTGTACCAGCTTATACGCGCGGAATCGCTCAGTCTGTACATGGATCACGACACTGAATCCTCTATAAATGTCCAGGGTAATTGGGACTTGTCCACTTTGCTCGCATGGAAGATCACGATGCATCGAGCCCTGCAGACATTCGGAATGAAGAACAAGGAGTTTCAGTTTTGTATGTTTGAGATATTATTTGTCGATGACGGAGTATCGGTATCTTGTGTTCGAAATAAATATTATTTCAAGCTCCGTTTTGATTTTAACGAAATTCTTTTTTTTTTTTTTTACAAGTGTTGAAGCCCTTCACGGCCAAGATTAAAGTCATCATACACAAGGGTACAGAAACGCAAGCTTCACGTATGTTAGTCGATATTGTACTGCAGGATGTAGCGATGCAATTATCCGAAGCGCAATACGCCACGTTTTGTCATATTTATGACTCTTTGTTACGTGCGACTATTAACAGGTGAATTTGTGCAACGCCTAATATTCTTTCATTTATTTTAATGACATACGCATTTTTAATAAATAATGACGAAACTAGTGATTAAAAATTAACGATGTCCACAGGCCACATGCTAAATATCGTCCTGAGAAAAGCGTATATGAGGAACCGTCGTCTTGGTGGAAATATGCGTATAATTTTGTTTTGAATCACTATATTAAGCCGTATACTTGGTCGCATATAGCCAATCATAGAAAAAATTATAGAAAATACAAAGAGGCGTGCATCCAAAGTTTGCAACGACCAAACGATACAGAGTTGAAGCTGGATATGCAAAAACACGAAGACAACTTGACAATATTAAATATCGTAATTGCGAGAGAGCATGCTAGACAGGAATTGAGAAATAAGGATATTGAGC
The DNA here is from genome assembly GCA_030770255.1 of Temnothorax ravouxi. Classification (NCBI taxonomy): domain Eukaryota; kingdom Metazoa; phylum Arthropoda; class Insecta; order Hymenoptera; family Formicidae; genus Temnothorax; species Temnothorax ravouxi. The sequence continues at coordinate 24,129 of JASTWP010001151.1, forward strand.
GAGAGTGCCAAATCACAACAATGAGCCCATCGGAAGATGTCAATGCAGAAACTATATTACCGGATAACGATCATGCACAAAATATAACAAATCAATGCAACAAGGGTGAACATCAAAACTCATTGCCCGGTGTAACAGAAAATTCATCTGTTTCAAAGATAAAGTCGGGAAAGACGCTAAAACAGATTGGTAAGCACATTTAGATAATTCTTTTTTTTTTATATAATATACCAAATTAACAGAAAATGTTTATAAGAAATACTTGAGAAAAATCTATCTGATGAATCTTTTTGTTTGTTTGCAGATTACAAGTTAAACTTTACTTTGGCAAATTGCTGTCTGAGCCTCTTAAGCAAAGGCAAAGAAATGTTGATCGTAACCGTCACACAATTTCTGACAAGTATTGAGGCACGGCCTACCTTATTAGCTTTCAAGATATCTGTTCGTGCTGAAAGCTTCGTAGTTGAAGCTATATCAACTGATGGCGATTTGGTTCCTCTGATTACAGTGGATAATGTGTTAACAGGTAATGCGCCTATTTATCTCTGTAAGCGATTTATAAACTCTATTGCAGAGGCACTAATTATAACTATTATGTGTGACAGGGAATGTGTCCACATATTTTTTGGCGATAGACTTTGAGAAAAATGGATTGAATATGGATCCTATTTTTGAAGTAGCCGCAAAGCTGGAAACTATCGAAGTGACTTATCATCATGTAATAATGCTTTTATATATTGCTTTAAATAATATTTTGTCTATATAGTTTCTGTAAACCTGACCAAAATTGCTTTTCAGTTTGCCATAGTGGAAATTATAAATTTTTTCAAATTTAACACTAATTACCTTCACGATACGATTCGCGGGATGTACAGACTGTGGGACTGCGTCAAAAGAAGATATTTGAACTTTGTGGACGACATCGTCTCGCAGACATTGAGAATCAGCTTCAAAATAGATATAAAGAGTCCTTATGTTATATTTCCCGAACACGGATCAATTCAAAAGTACGTTTACTACATACGATTGTAGGATTAGAAAAGAGAGAGTGCGCACCCAAATATTGTTTTATATATTATGTTTGCATTTTTTTTTTGTAGAGGAGGGCATATACTCGTTTTGGATCTCGGTAACATAACGCTGACCAACGAGCTTCAAGCAACGAATTTGCAATTGGAAGATGCCACTCTTATGGAGCTAGAAGAATTACTCTACGACAGACTCAATATGGTGTTCTCCGGCGCGCAAATTTTATTTTGTCATTCAGGCGACGATTGGCGGTCGGCGAGAAAACGGAGTGACTCGGAGTATCATTTGTTACCTAAGCTGCAAGCAAATGTGACTATTTCATACAGTATTAGACCCGAATATCGTCAACTACCACGGTAATATGCCACCTAATTGCGCCACAATTCTCTGTTTATGCATTGTTTCAACGTATAATATTTCACAGGACAAAACTCAATGTACACATTTCAAACGTGAAGTTGAATCTATCGGAAAGTAAACTACGACTATTGACATATTTTTTGAATAAATTGCTGGTAATGTACGAAAACAACATTGAGAAGTATAAAGCTACCTTAAAAAATTCGATTTCCGGACGAAAGTCGAGTATTATTTTTATTTCAACGAAAGAATTGACGAAAGTACAATCCAGTGTATGCTTGCCATCTGTCACAATGACGCATAGTGATTTTAAATCTGTCATTAAGGAAGTTGTAACTAATAATGTACCGAAGCTTGATAGGTAATGATTTTATATGTCATGTAGATATTTAAATATTCTATGCATTTCGATAAAATAATTCCAATTTTTTAATAGGAGTGTCGTCTCTTCGGAAGTTAGTGAAGAGGACTTGGAACTATTATCTAAAACGATTAACTTGTCCGGATTTGATGATAATATATCGCCGTGTAATCACATTAATTTGTTACTTCGATTTGCCATAGGAGAGGTATAAATATAGTTTCATTAAACATTCATATTTTATCCTATGAAGAGACGTGTCATTGATATTGATTCGAAATTTAGTTCTCCGTAAATCTGGAAGATATGACGGATAGCCGAGAACAGCCTTACTTAAATTTGAGATTGCACACATTGTATTATGAAACGGCTGTAATGGAATACGGTGTTGCTGTTCAGTTTGGCATTGGATCGATTTTTCTGGTCGATAAGACAAACGCTGGCGTTACCGGATCGTATCTGGAACTGATATCCACCGACGAATCCTACGAAGTCCTCGTTGTGTCGTATCGTAAGGTAATTTATGAAGATTTAACGGTGCCGTAATTCGTAAATATTCACCGATTTTCTCCTCAGGTTAAATCAAATTGTCCCGATTTCAAGTCGCACTTCAAAAATATCGAACACTCGTTGGTGGTGAATCTGCTGAATATCAACGTAAACTTTCACAGATCCGCATTGTTGAAAATGAAAGATTATTGGCATAAATTTCAAGCGTAAGTGAGACAATTTTTATGCGAGAAGAAATTAATCGTTTTAGATATTGTATAAAAACACACCAATTCTTTAATTTTAGCGTGTGTCACGATACTCTCTTATTCAAGTACGCCGAGAAGACATGCAGTAATATTATGAAATGGGAACAGAGGAACACTGATCCACCCATCCCACCGGGTACAAACATATGCTCTAAATATAAAAAGTATTTTTAAATACAAAGGTAACATGAATTAATTTTACATTTTACTACTTTTTCAGGCGCAATTAAACTGAATTATTCAACCAGACTCAGCTCGTTAGTAGTGCGATTTTGCGATAAGGATATAGATTTAATGGAAATTAAGATTCTGGGCTTGGAAAACGATTGTATCTACAATGCTAACGAGAGAATGGTGTTACGTGCACATCTCAGGAGCATACTCGCTGAAGATTTGATTGATGATACGCTTTACTCCAAAGTAATTGCCTTGAGTAACATATATAATCTTTTTTTTACTGCATAACATGCATACGTATTATACACATACAAATATATACATATATATATATTTTTAATTTTATTTAAAGATTTTGACGACCGACGAAGATAAGGTTTTTGACCTGAAATACGTGAGACACACACCAAGATTATACAAGTGCTCGGATATCGATACAAATCAAGATGATGTGATGTCAGATGGCACTTTCAAGCTTTCCATTGGACGAATAAATTGCGTGATCATTTCTAAAATTCTCTATGATTTACGGGTATGGTATATTTATTATTTATACACCCGATATTTTTATTGATATAAATGCTATCGATACTTATTTTAGCTGTCTTTACAGAATTTCATAATACCGTTTAATTCCACGTATTATACTCGTTTCTTATATTACTTGAAAAATAAATTCGTTGGAGGGATTGAACTGTTTAAGAAGAGCGCGACAAAACTGCACATTTTTATCGACATACAAGGGCCTACTTTTTTATTGCCACAAAAGAAAGATGCCCCAAGTCTTCTGGTGTTTGATACAGGTAAAAAATTGTACTCGAAGCAAACACAGGTTGCAAATTGAGAGGAAATTCTTCTAATTTTATTAAAAAATATATTTTCAGGTATATTATCGGTTGAAAACTTTTTTAAGAACAGTGGGCAGTCAGTACAATCGAGCAAAATGACCGCTAGCGATAGCAATCCATTGATAATTGATAACATTTTGGTAAAATTGAAATCCATGACTGTGTCTAGAGCCATTATGACTCTAACTCGAGATCTAGAAGTCCAGGTAAAATCAGACATTTCAATTGATTTGGTTGCTATGGCAGATTGTTAAAATTGAAATAATATCACATAGATATAATTTCAGGAACCCATTATCGAACCTATACAAATTCAGTTGGATATCAAAAGAAAGACAGAATACCGTAGCATTATTGAACTTCAAACTTATGGTTTATTCAACATGCAAGGAGCTATTGATGTCGTAAATATAAACTTAAGTCAGAGAGATCTCAAATCTCTCATATCAGTGTGGCAAGATAACATTTCTAAAATACCGTTGCTTAAGAAAATCGGTGAGACCGAAGATAGAATTTCAGCGCAAGATTCTCAAAAGAATGCCAACCACGACGACGATGTTATGGTAAAGAAACTCGAAAACTTCTTAACGCACAATGAAACAGCACTGTGCGAAGTTAACATAAAACTTGCGTTGGAGGGATTGCAATTAAATTTATTTATGGATACAGAGGAGGTACATATATTAATGCCCGCTTAAATATTAATGTACATTTTTATTTATGTATTATTTTCATTACGTTGTATTGCAGGTGTTGAGTTCTCCCGTGCGCGATTTAAATCACGGTTTGTGTAAGCTGAGTTTCGGAGAAACTATAAACACTTGGGATTTTTATAGCGACAAGAGTTTGAAAATGAAATTGTCTTTGCAAAGCTGTTTATTGCAGGACACTCGCAAGGACTCGGTCGTCGAGAAGAGGTATTGCGTCCCTTAATCATGTATACCGCTGAGAGTTAGAGCGATAGAATGTGTTAATGCTATCGAGAATCATAATCTAATTTTTTGTTTTAGGATAATACAATCGCCGGCAACATCCTTAGAGAAGAACTTGGAATTCTGTATTTCTGTGTCGATGTCTCCTATAGTCGACGTCACATACAGTCGTACTCAAGCAGAGGAAAAGTGTTTCGACGTTCTTATTCAGGACATACGAATTAATTTGTCTGTGCCTTTCTTGATGCACTTGGGACGTTATTTTCTAGATTCCTTACCCGGCGAACAGATAGAGAAAGGAATTATCAACCACGGATATGATAATAATAACCAGACGGTAAATACAAATCTATTCAATATAATTAGTTCATTAAGAGAAGATTTTTAATATTTTATATTAAAGCATTCTTTCCTTTACATACATTTCTATCTTATTCTTAAAAATATTTTATAAATATTAAATAATCGAATTAATTTTTCAAATTTATTTGATTTCAATCAAGAACCGGAATGCTTTAAACGCAGAAATTGACAAATTAAATCGCTCCCAATATTTTAAGGAGCAACCAGGTAGTTTCTCTATGTGTGCATGCATGTTGTATATAAAAATCGTTCTTCTATTTAGTAGCAATATTATATGTAAAACTTTGTACAATCTTAAATGGAGAAAACAAAAAATGAATAATTCTAATGTTTAGGTACTTCTATATCAATTCGAATACAAAAACCAGATATCTTTCTATTCGGCGACTTGGAGAAGAGTAGCACGCACGTGATACGAATGCAAGCGGAAGTGTTTATCGAAAGTAGTAGACATAGCCGGTCCTCTTCGATAGTCTGCACTCTGACTAACGTCAATGCCAAGACTAAAGGACAAGGGAATTACGAGTCACCGTGTTGGTTGTTACGTCCCTGTGATGTAGAAATTTGTAAAAAGAAGTTGTCTTGCGGTAATGAGGAAATTACCGTTGCTATAAATGGTATTAATATACATCTATCGGCGGAAGTAATCCATACTTTTATCGACGTAAGTATTATGTAACTGGATCTGAAATATGTAATTTTTAATTACGAAATCTAGAGGCTAAAACAAAGACTGAATTTATTTCTTAAAGTATTGAAACAGTTAAAAAAATCACATTATCTATACTGTTAAATATATAAACTATATTTGTGAATTGATTATGTTACATATTATTTATATCTGTATTCTAGATATTAAATGAAGCATCGACTTTCTTGAATAGTATTAATTTGAAACCAGACGACGGCAGTAATCAGAATGCAAATGTGCATAATAATCTTTGGACCCCAAGAAAAGTTTCTAGTATACCGTACAAGAAAACCGACGAAGGTAAATCACATCTCACATACATCGCAGACGTATTCTGTTTGAGTTCTATCAACTGTTTATATCCGTTTAAACACCAATTTATATTTTTATTGTATGCATTATTTAGGTGAAACGGAATTGTATCGTCGTCGACACGATCATGTAACATTTAATTTGAGACCCGTGTTAATATGTTTATTGCTGGAAATGGAAAACGCCGTAGGAAGATTTCCGGTAATGAAAATGGAGACTGTCATCACCGCTACCGTTAATGATTGGCGTAATAATTTTCACTTCGAATCTAATGTAAAACTTCACGCATTCTGCTACAATAGGGCTCGCCAGAATTGGGAGCCATTTGTGGAGTTTTACACGAAAGACGACGCAAACTATAAACCATGGGAATTCACTATCAAGGTTACTACTATTATCGTACCGCACTGTATATATGCAATTAATTATTTATTAACGTAGTTTTGTACCGTCCGCAATTTAATTTCTTCAGATATATCGAGGCGAAGCGAATCTGATCAACTCCAATTGGACGGATCCTTGCCATCACATAAAGCAAGATCCGATGAAAGCGAGAAAGAGATACGCGCAATATAATGGGGAGGATATGACAGATATGACGTTTATTGGACCTGACGCTGATATGATTTCGATCACAAGAACAGGTCAAGTTATTCATCCATCAATGGCATAGAAGTGTTACTTGGTTCATCGTATATTTTTCAGTAAAAAAATATCTTTTTTTTTAATAAACAGATCCTGAAACCTACGTGACATATGAGGATGAATCCGACACGGACGATGATGAGAGCGATACGAAATTAACGAGGATTTCGAGTTATCTATTCAATAATAATAGCGACGACGAAGAAAGCGATTCCGACGACTCGAGTACAAACGAAGACGAGGAATTTGAATTGATACTAGACTGCAATCCTGAATGTTGTACGTAAATTCGAAGTCTCGTGCGAACGTATTAAATCTTAACTGTTCATGTTAATGTTTTAATATATCGTACTTTTTGCACAGATAATCCCGTCGCGCGTCCACCGACGAAAACAACTCTCACCGCGCCGTACATCATTCTATGTTCGGAGGAGAAAATTAATATTACCATAACGCAAGACATGATCGCAACGTGGAACGCGATGTCGAACGCGTTCACGCAGGCGAGGATTGGAATCCCGTTTGTGCCTACTAATGCGCGGGAATTGACTGTGCTGAACGACATAGGTCACGCGAGTCGAGTGGAGCTGCTTGTCCAAGAGCAGGTGGACGGGAACAGTGACACGCGCGTCATAGCCGCGTACAGTTTTCACGACGGTAGCTCGCCGATCAGCGTGCCCAGCAGTCCTGAGAACGAACAGACGGATCTCACGAGTCCCCAGTGGGCCGGCAAAGAAATCACTCTGATCGTATCGGAGTGTAAATTTTTCCCCATCGACTCGCCAGTCAACATCTACAAATCGATAACCGGCGAACTCCTTCGTGTCGTATTTGAAGGTAACTTTTGCCAAATATACCCCAAAAGTCACAAATACACAGATACAAATCAGTCTTCTATCCTCAACGCAGGCTTCGAAGACGTGTTGGTGTACTGCCCGAAGAAAGAAACGCGTAATCTCGTATCACTTCGTCCGGTGAGACACGACGTTCGTTATTACCTGGTGATAGAGGCGACGATAAACAGTTATTTACACCGAACGATTTGCGTGCGATCACCGTTACAGGTAATGCGATCTCGCTTATCCGCTCATTTAGCATCGCTCCTATCTTTCGCTGATTGCGAGATGTATTTCAGTTTCGAAACGAGACCTCGTATGCGTTGGGACTTTATTACAAGAAAGCGGTGATAGACAAATTGGGCCTGACGCTAACCGGCGAAACCACGAATCCTTTTGATCATAATGTGAGAATGGCGATCATAGAACCTGACGCAACTTATAACATTCCTCTATACATCGCGTATCATTGCCCGATACACATTCTTCCTGCGTATCTAGAGTAAGTAAAATCTCAACTATCACGGCAATGTGTAAACTTGTTTATAAGAGAAATAAGATAATGTGTACGTTATACTAACGGATATATTATCTGTAGGAAGTATCAAGTCAGTGACGAAGGGATTTATTGGAAAGATTTAAGGGGTACAGCAAATGCATTTAAAGACGTGTGCTGCGAGGCGAAAGGCGACAATAATCGTAATGTATTCTGTGTCAGGGCGATATGCACGGAACTCCCGTTAACGACTCGTCCCTCCGGCTGTCAAGTGCCCAATTACTTGATAAATATCGTACCACCTGTTATTTTCAATAATCAATTACCCTTCGTCATCGATGTCATTATACCTGGCATCAATTACGAGGTGAAAATTGAACCCGGGGAGAAAATAAACATGCATTCTCTGAATCACAGCAATAGCGTACAGTTTGTTTTCAAGGTACGTGGAATCATCTTTCGAAAGAAGCTAGTCGTAGATGAATGTATTTCGCTGCATCGTTTAATTACACATACCGTTCTAATAATTTTATATAGGTACACAACTATTTAGGCACGTCTTGGATGGGCGCGGTAAAACTAAATATGAATCTAGAACGCAAGTTCGTGTTGATGTCTGCAGACAGCGAGTCGGACTTAACGAAGCCTTTTTTGCTGTGCTTAGAATTGTGCAAGATTCTCAGTTGGAACATCATTATACAGTCGCAGTATTGGATAATAAATAAGTCTGGCTTGCCGTTGTTTATCCAGGTAAGCCAAACGACGTCGCGGCCGCGCGGCCTGGTTCCTACGATAACAAATACATGATTTATTAATAACCATTCTTTTTTTAGGATTGCCATTCTCATATAACGTACGAAATGCCGGAAGAGGAGTTAATGGTGTTCTCCCAAAAGAACAATAAAAGAAGCATGGTGCGATTAAGGGCCCATCAATCCGAATGGTCAATGCCATTTGGACTGGACGGGATCACATCGATGTCGTTGATCGTATGTCGCGATATCGAACGCGGACGAAAGTATCAGATCTTAACGGAGATAGAGAGCTCCCGTTTGTCGCCGATTTTCACGAAGATTATAACGTTTCTACCATACTTCTTTATTTGCAACAAAACTAAGAGGGCCTTGAGGTTCGTGGAGGAGAATGAAGAGGCCGATCTCTGGAACGACCTCTTACCCGGGCAAGAGATGTCGTTCTGGCCCGCCACTGAGTCTATGAAGATGAAAATAAAGTGGAGGAACAGCCAATTGGTCTCACAACACTTCGGTATTACGCATGTGGGTAAAACTGTGCTGAGAATGGATAATGGGGTAAGATAAAAACGCGTGATCGCCTATTATGGAGAAGTGGTCTTTATGAAAGTTTTTGTTAAAGAAGAATTTTATTTATTTAACTTAAAAGCTTCTTACAAAAGCTTCATAATTCGCAGTCGGCGCTATGCGTGGAGATCGAAGGCGGCGTCAGTGCTCCATACCGCATAATATTTCGGAGATACGTTACCGGCGACATACCTGTGAGAGTGGATAATCTCTGCGACAAATTGTTTCTGAAGCTGAATCAAGTTGATCTAGGCCAAGTCGCGCTGCTCAAACCGTTCCAAAGTTTGCTGTACACTTGGGACGATCCTACTCAGACCAGAGAATTGATCTGGAACGTTTACAATAATAACGCGGCCGGCTACAGAGCGCTATTCGAGACGGTAGTGGAAGAAAATATCTCTATCTCTAACTTAATATACTTTTGCTCAAATTTTTCAATTTAACACTTGCATCCGTTTTCAGGACGGCTGCGGGCACGAAAAGGTGTCCTTGATAACTATCGAACGACGCCACAGCGTGTCTAATTCTTCCGTCACTCCCAAGTCACTGGCGAATGCTAAGTCATGGTCGGAGGACACGAGAAGTGTTAATCACGTTCCCAGCGCGGAGACCGAGGCGAAGTCGCAAACGTTAGAGGATATGCATCAGGATGAAGCGGAGGTTTACTGGGTGAGCTACATGGAAGGTGAGCAACGTGTGTTGCTATTCACGCAGCACAAGAGCGTGTACCTGAAAGCGAGGAGCATTATCGATCCCGAAGCGAGCAAGAGAGAAATATTCTTGTCAATCGCAGCTATCGGAATCAGCGTTGTGAGTGAAGAACGATCCTGCGTATTGCTCGTTATCAGATGTGTGATCAAAGATTAATCTATTCTCTTTCGTAGGTTGTACAGGAATCCAATTTGCATAACGCCAGACGGGAGTTGCTGTACGCCAGTGTGATCGACTCCTCCGCGCATTGGGAGCTTTACTTCAGCAAACGATGGAGAAATCTGTCGCTGGAGCTGAGCGCCTGGTTAGAAAATAAATACACGAATTCGGTGAAGACGGCGCAGCTCGAGAATTTCATTGACGTACGTCCAATGTCAATCTTTAAAACTATATTGCGAACATGTCATTTATTATGAGAACTTTGATAGAGTTATAGATTCCGTTCGATTTTATAGTATTTAATAAAGTATATAGAGTACTGTTATCTATTACATAAATACATCTTAAATGATAAGTATTAAATATATAGACCTTGTCTTGTTAGTTCAGAAAGGAATAATATTTCTATGTATTGTAAACTGTGATTATTTTTTTTTTGCGTATTGCACAACAAAGACACGTCTCTAACAGACTTTTCCAAATCTTTTGCAGGTTGACTTCACAAAAATGCAGATGACCAAACCGTTCTTCGGCAAGTTACGAAGGACGTATTCGCCAGGTATCTGGTTGCATTGCAGAGAATCCACGACGCTTTGTTATTTGCAAGGATATGTTCACAGAATACAGGTATACGAGTAATACATATGCATATATGCATACGTTTATATGTATATATATATATTAAATTTCTCCGTCTTGCAGATCGATAATCAATTGAGCGAAACTACCTTTCCGGTAGTTCTGTATCCCAACTTGCAAAAGACTTTTGTGAATTATGCTGGAAGCCGCAGATTGAAACATTGCTTGGAGTTCTCGTATCTGAAACAACGCAAATTAAGGAGCATTATTTATAAGTGCGTGTGCACAAATTTATGACATTATCACTTGTTAACGGACATTTTTCATGATAATTTTCGAACGACATTTTTCCAGAGGGATATGTATCATCGTCAGGGAGTTTAATTTGAATCTAGAAGAGGCCTTTCTCTGCTCCTTAATCAATTTGGTACCTAAGACACCGGAAACTAAACACTCGATCGCCGCGAAACTCAGGAGAGATGTGTCTAATATGCGCGTTCCTTCGCTTCGCAAAATTGATAATGTAATGTCTAATCTCGTATGCAATTTAGGCACATTATAAATGCATGGACTTTGATTGATTTACACGTATGAATCGCAGGACACAAACAGCAAGAGCAGGAGGCATTTAATAGAGCAGATATACATCTCCCCGATGGTATTGCGCTTGAAATTATTGGCCAACCCGGATGGATTTAACGCGCGTAACTTGAGCAATGTGGACGGTTATAACAATGTTCTTCGATTTATTTTCGAGTATGCAGAGAAGGGTACGTTTGAGAGGGACGTTGAATTCAGGTGAGCTATGTGATTACAATTTGATATACCTGGAAGGCGCGCGGTAGTAAATTTCATGATTTTGTTTGCTCGTTTAGATTGCTCGATTATCGAAAGAGTTTCATTGCCGTGAACAGGGAACGATTCCTCTCGCATCTTTCGCGCGTTTATGTCGCGCAGATTATGGAACAGTTTCACGTGTTGGTGCGCTTAACTACCGTCCTGGGAAATCAGTATGGCTACAACTTTAAGTCATCAGGGAGCAATTTCTGCGAGTCGGATTTGGTAAGCAAGCAAAAACGATATATGTCGCGAACGATACATCTTTCGTTTTTCTATTGAACACGACGCTAATTTACGGTGAGTTTTTAGTTATTGATGTGCGGAGACGAGTCTGCGGAGAGGCTGGCGCACGAGGTCGCATGCGAGCTGGGACATGCTACGCCCGACGGTGTGCAAGCCTCATTTTTAAGCGGCCACGACGGTCACACACTTCATTACAAGGTAAACGTACGGCCATAAAGCTGTGCAGAGGAACTAAAAATTTAGCCGTTTCTTAATCGAAAAGCCTAAGTAGCTCGTATCTGTAGCGAGCTTTTAATCTTCGACATTAATAACTGTCCAACGATAAAATTCATCATTTCCATTAAGTAAAGTCCAATAGAAATTGAATCGTCGACTACAAAGAAAAACTTCAATTTGATAAAAAATTTTGGCTCTTGGTACTTGTCGTTGAAAATACTCATAGGTATTCGTAGAAATATTTTGTGAAAATAGGAACTGAAACCATGTGTTATATTTCGTTTCAGATGAAAGATACGAATTATCGGAATCCAGATGTGCCGCCTTCAGCGTTTTTAGTCGATCATTTGTTCGCTACAGAAATTGATCTGGAGACCTCCGGATTGATCACTACGTCGACGAACAGTGAGTAAATCGTTGCTGTTCGTAATGTACGAGTGGATGTAAGTGGGATCATACATAATCGTGCTGCGCACATCTGTTGATACGCTCATTGCTGTTTCATTTCCGGCTCCGACGTCTTTATTAAATCTCTTGCAAATGACAGGCATTCATCGAGAAGAATTAAGATATTTCTTCAAAACGTTGGGAAAGAAAACATCTATGCTGTTCAAGGCGGAAAGCTCTTATTCGAATATAATAACGGACATAATAAAAAGGTATCAGCTCTATCAGCACTATATTGTCTCTCGTCGTGCGTTTAACGGCGTTTATCTCTTAAAGGCGAATTATCTGTCTTGCAGGGCGCAAGAAGTGGGTCTCGTATCCAGAATGCGATTGCCGCGGTACATTAATCCACATTTCGTGAGTATTGTCGGGGCGATGATCCGCGACCTTCCAATCATCTTTGTATCATTAACAATTAATATCGTTATTCAGGGTGTGGAGTTGTTCTCGGCGCACAAAGCGAAGGGAGCGTACTTGTTGAGCGCTATAAGTAAAGGGCATTGCATTCAGAACGATTCTTATTGGGGACACGCTGCGCTCCATAGCGACGGAAAGTACATTACACTCGTATCTTTGCAGTAAGTTTAACAATAATTCTTACGAAATGTCTCAGAATCCACGGATCTTACGATCAATTTGAGGGCGCGAGAGGGGGCTAGCTAAACCCGGAACCTATACAGTATGAGTCGAATTCACTGACGCGTTGTGTTTTAATATTGTCTTTCAATATCGACGGCAAAAGATCTTACGAATAAAATTATTGTCGCGTTAATTCCCTCTAATCCAGAAATGTAAAAAGAAATAAATTCTCGGATCTTTTTCAGGCGGATATATTACATCGAGAAAGCAAATGCATGGGGATCGTGGAACGTGAAATGGACTTTAGAGACTAATCAGTTGCTGTCACCACCAACTATCGCCAAGAACAAACTTGTTTTGCATATAACAGAGGTAACTATTCCAATCTACCCCCAAAACTGATTTAACACAATCATGATTGTCTAAATACAGAGAATTTAGATTGCTCGAATATAATTAATTAAAAATGCGCAAGTTGGTTTATCGCGTTAAACAGATTCGAATTCTAAATTCAACATTAGGATATCAAGAGTAAAAATGACGGGATTCTAGTGTTGATCGATCGATGTTCATTAAAGATCGCATTAAATTTATTCCTAGACCGAGGAAGAAACGTCGTCGTCCATGGTAGATTGGTACGTGGAGAGCGAGGCCGCGGACATCCTGGAATGGCTGTGTCGCAAAATGAACAACGCAATGATCCTGAACATGGAGAGCAGCATTTGTTCCAAATGAGAATGTGGAGTTTGTTGACGAGGCCACCGTAAGAAGGAAACAGAGAACAAGGAGGATGAAGAGATCAGTGTATTTACATATTTAGTTCGACGTAATAAAAGTCTATACGGTGAATGCACAAAAAAAAAAGAAAAAACGCTATATATGTCTCTCTAATGCCCTACACTTTTTTATTATTATTATTATCATTGTATCGTGCCAAAGTCAGATCGCATCTTCGTCTTGGATAAAGTACGTCTAGTTTATTTCATAATTTATTTACAAAAAGTCTTAGTAAATTACACTTACAGGCATCTCCACTCGAACTAAAGTAAATAATTTAAGAGCTACATGTATTTAGATATCTATAGAATAGGATACTTTGGGGTCGGGGAGAAGCTGGGACCAGGGAAAGTGTTCTGTTTAACTTATTTCAACATGCTTCTAAATCGTATGTCCTCGCAAGAATTCGAGTCGTTTTAAACGGCTACACGTCGTATGTGAAAACTAAATCGTCATTCCGTCTCTCTTAAATTCATTCTCTCTACGAAACGAGGAAGTATACCAGTGGAAGGTGTGCGACGACGAGTTCGAATGCGTCTCTCTCTCTTTCTCTCTCTCTCTCTCTATTTCTCTTTTTCTTTTCCTTGCAACTGCTGCGTAAATGTTCGTGAGAGTGGGAGTTTACAATTAGATGTATGTATCATAAGAATCGTCAAAATATGTGCAAGCTGACAATCGGTATTTGTTAGTTTTACCATAACGTATATGCGCGCTTTGAAAAAGCATAAAATCTTGGTTATAAATATATTCCCATTAGAATCGTTTAATGGCACGATCGAGCTTAAATTTAAAAATTCTCTTGTTTTATCTTTTTAATATATTCGTTTCTACATTATCGCCCAGAATCAGTTTCATCTGCATCTACAGCGTTGGTTTTCCTCATCTTCCGTCTGTCCGTTCTTTTTTCTTTATATTTTCTTATTTTTTTGTTATCACAACGGCGTTTAATTACGTTTATAAATACGTTTATTCCAAAAAGACTGCAGTTAGTTAGATTCGCTACTTTCAAATCTCTTTTCGAAAGGAAGCCATTGAAAAAAGGAAAAAAAAAGGAAACATTTACTGAACCTTCTATAGGAATTCAAATAATTATTGCAAAATTAAACGGTAATTTAAGTGACTACCTAAATTAATCAGTTATAGTTTCGCAAGCTATATTTGTGTATTCTTTCTCTTTTTCACAGACACTGTCCCCACCCCTTTTTCTACCGGCACCCCCCATTCTCCGTGCATACATACACGCGCAAACACGCAGCACGCATTTTCTCTTCTCTAAAATCCATCTTTTATATTTAATACGCGTACATATGGGACCCCCCCGTTTGTCGAAGCGCCGTATGCGCGTATCGCACTCGCGCGAACATATCAAACACGCACACAAGTATGGGCGGACATGTGTGCTCTAGGCCCGCTCTACTCTGAATCTCCTCTCTATTCTGGAACAGCTGGTCTCTCCCCTGTAAACTGGAATTCCTCTCTCGCTTCCGTTTAACGCGCCTGGCTTTGCCGCGTTACCGTACGTAGAATAGGAGAAGCGAATGAGAAATGGGACGAGCGCGAAGACCGTACGACGGCGTTCCGCTACTGCAGGAGTATAAGAGTATCGAAAGGGGATTCCAGAATGGGGAGGGACAGAGCCCGGCCCGAACGATTTCAGAATAAAGGGGGCTACAGCATCTCCGTCGCCCCGCATTCTATCTCGAAACATTTTTTCTCTCATTCTTTCTCTCCCTTCGCCACCGCTCTCTTCCGTCTTTCTTCCATTCTTTCTCTCCCTCTTCGTCTCGCTGAACCTCTCAAACATATACATACATACATACATAGATACATACATGCATGCACGCAATACACAAATACATAAACATGTACGCACGCATGCACGCTTCCTCGCTCCTTTTCTCTCCCTCTCGCTTTCACGCTCTCTTTCTCTCTGCTACTGTTTCTTCTCAATCAGCGGCTTTATCACACGTATATTATTTTTTTTCTCTTCTAGCAATGTCTTTCTTCAGTTCTAGTTTCTGCCTGTGCTTCTAAAATCGAGACTTCTCCGCGGCCTTACAGCCGCAAACGTATATTTGCGCCACCGTAGCCGCAGCACGAAAATCGAATAAGATTCAAATGGAAGTGTTATCTACAAAATATCTTAATTACTCGCTAATTACAGCACAAAACATGCAAATATAAAAATTTGCATTATATTATCGTTTAATATTTATATATATCATCCGATATATCATTCCACATCGCACCATTAAGGTTCGCCGACATGATTCTTGGTATATATATTATTATGCAGCTGACCGTTGTCTCTTGAAAGTCCGTTTTCTTTTTTTTACTGCGTATGCATATATTTGTGTGTGTGTGTGTATATATATATATATATATATATATATATATATATATATCATGTGTGTCATGTTATATATTGCGGCCGCAAGTGCGCGCAAGCATGTGTGTTGCACGTGTGTTTGTATCAGTGTCACGTGTCGTGTATATATATTTTGTAAATATGGATATACCGTGTGTGTCCTGCGTGTCAATACGTGTGGTTTCTCTATGTGTATGTGTATACCTTTTTTCCTTTCATTAACTATGAAATATCTTACACTATCGATATTATTCCAATTCATCGAAGGGGAAGGTATACCAACGGGCGGAGATCGCATCGGGTATACCTACACGCTAACACCAATAATTAAACTTTCTTACTTCCTGTTTAATCGATATAAAACTACAACTGCGCTGCCATGGCTTTTCATCTCAGCACTTTTGTTCCTTCACTCGTGCACTCACATATCACGTCGCGCGCGTGTCTCTCTTCTCGCCTCTCGTCATTCTCCAAGTCCCTCCCCTCGTCACTCTTTTCTCCGTCAGATATATATCCGTCTATATCTCCCGCTTTTCCCCCCGCACACGCCCGCTTTTTTAAACTACACAGCACTACTGCCGTCCGTACGCGACGTCGCACCACCGCGACAACGTCGCTGTGTCGCGTGCGTCTTAACTCATCGTCGTCACCCCGTCGGCACCGTTATTTAACAACATATCCGCGCGAGTCGCGTAATAGTGTCTCGACCGACGACAGAGAGTTACGTGCCCCTCGAACACTGGAACAACACACGCGCGACTATCGCGGCGACCTGCTGATCCAGGATCTGGCTCATCACCAAGGCGAGCAGGCGGGACTCGTGCTG
Organism: Temnothorax ravouxi; assembly: GCA_030770255.1. NCBI lineage: Eukaryota > Metazoa > Arthropoda > Insecta > Hymenoptera > Formicidae > Temnothorax > Temnothorax ravouxi. The sequence goes on from JASTWP010001151.1 coordinate 41,001, forward strand.
CAGAAGAAGAGTTCGGTTGTCCGGATGCCTGGCGAGGTTGAGTAGCGTGCCGGCCGCGCGCCGCAGCATGTCGAGGCTGGTGCCCATCGATTCGGGATTGTCGCGCAGCGCGGCGAGACCGTGCTGATTGGCGACCCCGAGAGCGCTCGTCTCGGCCTGCTCGATGAACGCGACGAGCAGCGCGACGCAGGGCGTCTGCAGGGCGATGGTGCGCGCGACCCCGCTGTCCGCGGCCGACAGGAAGTGCAGTAGATTCACGCCGAACTCGCGCAGCACCTGTTCCTCGCTGCGACAGAGGAGCCTGGTCAGCACCGAGCATAATCTTTGTAATCGTGAGTACGGCGGCGTCGCCACCACCAGGTCAACGTTGCACTCGGTCACGCATAATTTGCACAGCGCCTCGAGCGCGAGTCTCTGCGGGGAGAGGGAGGAGTTCGGGCCGACCGTCGGGAAGGGATCCTGACCGTGCGCGGCCGGGCACACGGCCCAGTGTAGGAGGCCGTCGAGCACCGGCCGCGAGATCTCCTCCGGATGCTGACTCAGGTCCATGTGGCCGGATATGTTGGCCGCCATCACGAGAACGTTCTCCCTCACGTGATGGAGGAAGTCCCACCACCATTCGCCCTCGCCCTGTAGACTGCTACACGAGTCCGCAAAGTCCGCGTCCTCCTCGCGATCGTAATTGCGCGTTTTTTGCGCCCGTATCGGGTGCTCGTGGTGGAGCAGCAACAGCTTGCCGAGTAGACTGAGGAACGTAACGTTCTTCGCGAATTCGGCCTCGTTGCCGGGGATGAAGGTGAGATTCCTCAGGATCGTCGACAGGCACACGCAACGACGGGCCAGGCTGTCCTGCGTCTCCGTCACCAGGTAGAGACTCGCCTCGTCCCTGGAGTAGCTCTCGTCCTCGTAGTCGCTTATCCTCCGTCGCTTTAGCGTTCCTGCCGGATCTCTTATGTTTAATCTTGGTCCCTCCTTGTCGTCTCTGGTCGTTTCCAGGTCGTGTTCTTCCGTCACTTCCGTCTTGATCTCTGTTTTGTCTATGGTGTTGTCGATGTTGCCTGGTGCCGCCGCCGTCGCCGTCGCAGCCGTCGATTCGTTCAATCCATTCTGCGTCGGCAACGAGTCCTCGTCGTTCTTCGACACATCACTGCCAAAGTGCTCGCCCATATTGTTGTTCGCTTTCGTCACTTCGCTGTCGCAATCCTTCTTGAAGCCGTCGTTCTTCTTCTCGAACAGTTCCCTCGTGAGATCGTTCATCTCTACGGGTTCCTTCTTGATCCTCGACAGCACGTCGCTCAGAGTCTTCGTTTTCTTCTTCTTGTCCAGTTGTTGCTGCTGATGCTTGCGCTCGCCACTATCTTTGCTAGATTGCTTGTCGCCGAGTTCGCCGGACTTGTGGGTAAAGTCCAGCGTCTCGTGGACACCACCGACGTTGTCTGCTTTGGCTTCATCCTTCAGATCCGTGCTGTCGACTTCCTTCTGCAACAGCGGCGGTTTCTCGTCCCTCAGCAAACGGGCGAAAGGCACCGAGCCCACTTCAGATTGAAAACACGTGACGATATATTTGGTCGCGTTTGTGTCGACTTGCCATGGCTCGGTTTCCGATTCGCACTCCTGATGATCCCAAGGCCTCCGCGTGTCCAAAACGAAGAGATCGTCATCCCGAGAGACAATCTTGACGGGGCGACCTCTCCTCGAGAGATACGTATAATTCGATGTCGACAGCAATTTCGTCCGATCCTCCGAATCGATCGGGCGCGTCACCGCGCCGAGATCTACCTCCGGACCGTCTGCGGCCTGGCAATAGCGATCGTCGTCGTTTACACATGATTCGAACATGTCGGAGAGAGAACGCGAGAAGTGCTCCAGCAGAACGTCCAGTAGTCCGGGTAAGTGTGTCAATCCGAAATAACTTACCTGTAAACGAAAGATTTATAAATATTTTTTACACATATATGTATGTTTATTCTGTTACTATACATAACAATATTTTACAAGTTCTTTTATGGAGCTTTTATAATTTTACTTGTGCTTTATGTTAATTAGGTCTTAGAAATATATATATATATATATATAAATGATCGTATCATGAAAGATTCGTTAATAATTCTTGTACATATCTTTCATTCGTTATATGTTTCTCATTTCTTTAATTTTCTATCAATTTCTTCAGTAGTCGTTGATTCTTCCTTTACAATAATTGCAATAGCAAAAAAAAATATACTCACAGAAGAATCATCGAATAACAAAATGTTTAATACGTCGAGGGCCCAGCAGCTCTCGGCGAGTAGACCTGATCTCAAAGCCATCATGATGCGCCAAGCTTCTACTGGTGCCACGTCAGCGCGCGTCAATTTTCGTCGCTTGTACAAAAGAGGTGTAATCGCTTCTACGCTGTCAGGAGGGAATGTCATTTCTCTCTTTGACGTCGGTTGCTGGTTGATCATGGGATTCACCCCGAGTTGAGTCTGCGCAAAATAATACGATACCTCGTTTGGCTACAAAACATTTTAATTATAAAATGACATATATCGCGAAACAAGTATATGTATATCGTCCGCACAATAATTATGACAAAAAAATTAATTAAAGAATACACCAACAGTATGGGATATGTTGATTGACAGCAGGTATTATAAATTTTGTTAATTTTTTTTTTCATTGGAATCCAACGCTTTCGCGTTGAGTTAAATTATGATTGACTTGCGAAGAGAATGTACCTGATGATTCCCAGGTGTTGGATACAAAGGGGACGGTTGATTCGTGTAGCGATGATCCCACGGTGGAGGTGGGTGCGGTATAGCGTTCAGAGACGGCTGAGATGGGGTCCTGTTCGATTGCTGGCTGGCCCATTGTTGAGTACTAGCAATACCGCCGACCGCTGAAGGGGTTGGGGCAGCGGTGACGACTTGGGATCCTTGTTGCGGTTGTGGCTGTGGCGGTTGTTGCGATGGCGACGGCGCCGGTTGGCTTGGGTACTGAACCCTATTGTTTCCACTATTACTATTGTACTGATTAGTTGTATTTGGCCATCCTGCAGCAAGAAATTACATTTCCTTGGGTTAATTGCGATCGAGGTCCTCTCACTTAACTTGCAAAGCTTCTTCAGCAATAATAATATGTGATTATCGACATTAAAATATCTCACCTGGATACGCCGGTCGTTGTTGATTATACTGGGGATACTGTTGGTCTTTGGCAAAGTCTGGGTGGCGTCTAGGTTGAGTGGGTCCCGGAGGGGGCGGTGGCATGTTCTTGTTAGCTGAGCCACTTCCAGGGTATATTTGAGTTCCACCGGGCGCTCCGTATCCACTCTGCAACGTAATGACAGATATTAAAAGATTGTTAACTTCATTACTTTATGAAAATTTTCCAAATCACACAAAACATATTGAGCGATAAAAAATTAAACGGAATTTCTCGCGAACACAGGACAATATAAGATAATTAATACAAAAATATCGAATATTACTTGTTCCTGTCGATAGTAATCTTGCGGACACGAGTATGACGACACAGTCGGCGGTTGTGAGGGCGAGGAAGGCTGACTGGTCGCCGTCTGCTGTTGCACAGCGGCCGGATGAGACTGCGGTCCCGACGGATAGCTGTTACTCCGCGCGTTAGGAGGTGTTCCTGTGGGATAGCTAGCGGGACCTTGTTGAGGGCCGGTGTATCTGTTGTACATGTCCTGTCCAGTAGTGTTGTTCGGCGGCATGTTACCACCTGGGTATCCCCTGTGACGCGACAAAAATATATGAATGATTTTCTCCGCGAAACATTATAGCGGAACATGACGGTGATATCTCTCACCTGTCGACATCGGGTACGTATGGAGGATAATGCGTTCTAGGCGAGTACGGTTGACTGAACTCTCCCTGCTGAGACAGCGCGTTTCCCTGCGGCCGAATGTACTGCTCTTGAGGATAGTTCTGATAGGAGCCCGTGTTCTGGTAACTACCCTGTTGTATCCCTAAAAACAAAATCGTTCGTCGTAAAATTCTTAATGACGCTTATTGTTGAGATCAAAACAAATGTATTCGATAAGTACGGCATCAACAGATGTAAAAAATGGCATGTACAGTTAAGGGATTGTAAACTGTGAGACGTACCTTGATGGGCGGAGGGTGCGCTGCTTTGACTGGGTGGCCTAGGTGGCGGCGGCGTGTACTCCGACGATGGGCCACCGGGTGTGCCGCTCGCGTAACTACCCTGATAGCTTCCATAACCGTCCATGGAAGCGTTGCTCGATCCAGGAGCGGGAAAGGAGTCTTGAGAATTGGAAGAACCTGCAAGAACAAACGGTTCCTTTTCTAGCCGAGAAGAAATCTCTTGATACAAGAAAGTTTTGTGCAAGCAAACAACAAAATTTCGAAGAGAAATAAAATTATATGTATCTGTAACGGTCCATACCCGGCGATGGTACGGAAGCAGTTCCCTTAGATCCCTTTTTCTTCGAGCCCGCCTCGACCTGATTGATGATGGGTTGCGGATCCACACCCCCGCGATCAAAGTGGCACTCATATGCCAGCAGATGCTTCGTATAGTGTTTGCGCAATGTGTAAGCAGCGCTACTGCTAGCACCGATGCCCAAGAGGCCGGCTATATCCTTCCACGTCTTGTTTTTCGTCACCTACCAGAAGGAAATTATACACACGCGTTCTTTACTACTGCTCGTGAAAGAGCAATTTCACGTCGAATCTCAAACACAGACAAAAAAGATCTGCATGTCCAAAAGAAATAGATAAACGCAATGATACAAAAGGCATCGCCGACGTTCTATAGCCTGAGGTACCAGTCTCAAAAAATTGATATCGATATGACTCGGCGAAGTCTCTAAACGCATGCAAATATGAAAAAAAATAATAAATAAATAAATAAAGAACGAGAGAAATACACAGAGTACAATCGGAACGAATTACCGTTATTGTAATATTTCGACATTAAAAGTTTATCTTCGCTGTGTGACTATTAGAATAATTCCATATAGCACCAAGGTTTGTAGATCAGGGTGTTTCCATATTCGACTGTTGAACAACTACTTCAAGAAAAGATATGTTAAGCCTTTCTTTTTCTTTCTTTTCCCAATGTTCAGACACAGATTATGAGAAAGGGATACTAATAGCAAAAATAATACAACTATACGTACATCATGCACAATTTAACATAGATGTAAAAACAAAGCGTATTCTGAGGTGTTTCGATACAAGTTATTTCAATTTCAGATCTGGATTTCGATAAATCGTCAAAGTTCTTGTCATGTGCTCGATGCAAACTTCAGAAAAACTTTGAGTCATCGAGCACCGATAGCAAGGAGTAATCGACATAAGACACCTCAAAAGTGTACAGTGTGCAGAGCAAGTATAAAGAATGTAAAAATACATAAAAACAATACAAAAACTATGTAAGACACCAAGGGCTAGATGGAACTACACTGCACCTTGCATACCTCCATGAAGCCCCCCCTCTCCTTCACGTAGAGGTAAAGCCGAAATAGATCGAGGGGGTTCTTGGAGATGGTAGGACAACTGGTGATCGGTGATCTTCGCTCTTCCATGAAGTTGACCAGCTTGTCCAGCCAAGTTCTTCGTTCTATCGAGTCGTCCATTTCGTATAACTTTGCCAGACTATCTGTCTTCTGAAAGTCGCACAATTATTACGCTACTTTAGCATACTCTAAAGAATCTCATGTGGAATTTTATTAATATATGTAAATTTGTGACAGAAATGTCTCGTCGTGTATTAATGATCTAATTAAAACATAGAACGATTATTATTCTTGCAAAGCTGCGAGAACATAATCCCAATCGTACCCAATCGTGATATAACATGCATAAATATAATGCTGGATCTTGATATTTGTATATTGCTTTTCTCTATTTGGTAAACGTTTTAATTGATACAGTTGTTAATATATCTTTTATTACTGTTAGTAAAATGTACATTTATATCAAGTAAATCCACAGAGCGTAAACAGAAAATATAGTAATATTTTTAAAGATTTCGAGAACTATTTCTCCTCCAATGCACGTTAAAAAATTTCTTATTTAACATTTATTGGAAAAACTAAAAAAAAAAAATGGAATAGAGCAATACGTAATATGCAGCCTAGCAATTTAATGCACGCGATAATTATTAAGTAAACATTCTGTTGTTATGCAGATAATATGGAGAAACAAAATAAGAGGTAAAACTTATAAAATACCGAGTACAAGAAATAAGCACATCAATATATATAGTCTCGATAAATCATCTTGATAAATCGTCCGCGTAATATCATATTGGAGCTGCTGCAAAATTTATGTAAACTAATAATCTGTGGTAATATTTGTGGAGATATATCACTATATTATTTAAGCCCATTTTCTACAATAGCCGTAAGACATAAGCAGTAAAAACTGACCACATTCGATTATTCTTAAACTGTAAAAATCCCATCATTAACTTACTGCTTATGTCTTACTGCATACTCTTACAGCTATTGTAGACAAGCCTTTATTAAAGCGTGAGTTATATCATAATTCTTTCGCAATTTTACAAAAAAAAAAAAAATAATAAAATTTAAATTATTGTGCTGTTGCAGTCGTCTGACCAATAAGAATGTTCCATTAGTAATATCAAAATAAATAATATACTCTAAAATATTAATAAGCAAATTAGAAATTAGATTATTAAGAATATATTAAATACATATGTTATATTGAAATGAAGTAATGAGGTATTAAATACTTAATGCTTTTATGGATACAGGGATATTAATGTGATGCATGTGCCAAGCAAGAAATGTTAGTGTAGGGGACAAATGCCTAAAGCGTGGAGTGCAAAAGGGATTTTGACAATATAACAAATATTCGTAGTGAAAAAACAGTAACCTTAGATCTGTACGGGTCTTGAGGCACATGACTGTTAAACACCTGTAAAATATTAAAATATTGAAAATGCAAATAATATATTGCATTCAAACTTCATCTGAAGTAATCAGTTAACTGCTAATTTAGCACATCAAAATGTGTATTACGTATAAAAGTGCATGCAGGTGATACGTACAGGACTAGCAGGAGGACGCGGCCAACCACCAGGACTGTTCATTTCGTTATAATCCTCGTGAATCGAATTAATGCTAGCAGCGCCAGGAGACGGAACGGTGCTTTGCGGTGTCGCAGGATGGCTGTGGTATCCTCCTATCATCTCCTTCCGCACTTTTGGTGTAAACGCTGGATCTTCACCAGAGGCTATTTATAATAAATTTGGTTAAAATAATTGTACTCGTGATCCCCGTATTGCGCGATGGCCGGAGTTTTACGAGATTAAACCGCACAAACACAAGCGAACAGATTTAGAGATAATACTAACCAGCTGATGCGTTAGATAACGTCGACTGCTGCGAACCTTCATCAAGAGACGTACCGTCTGGACCTGTTGTTATTACAGACGTCACAGTACCACTCGAAGTAGATATAACATTTATAGCTGACGTGCCTGCGCATAAAACGTGCAATTTCGTTATTTATTTGCGCAGACGATGATAAAGAGACAAAATTCACTTGATTTAAGAAGATTTTCACTCACCTGAAGCGGTCGTGGTTATACCGCTGTCATTGGAAGTTTCAGCTGTGAGATCTGCGGAATTGTGGCTGGTGGGAGTTGGTACTGACGCGGGATGTGAATTCGGTGTTGTACTCGGCGGTGGCATCGGGCTGCCCTCGTGATTGAGAGGCGGCGTGGCCGCCGGCGCATGTAGATGCGGTACCGCCGAGCTGGTAGGCGGTGGTGGTTGGTTACTTATGTGATTAGGAGACGGCGGTGGCGGACCCATAGAGCTCGCAGGCGGTCCCATGTTACCGATGACGGGTACACCTGGAGCACCTGGCGGTACCATTGCGGTCGTACCACCAGCACCATAAACTTGCGGCGGTCCCGGACTCGGTGGCATTCCCGGTGGTACACTGTTAAAGCCCATTTTATGCTGAAAAACAATGGAGAACGTTACCTTCGATCAATATGACGATGAAATAAATCATTGTTACGCATTATTGATTAAATTAAATGTTTATTACCGTGTACGGTGGATATTGTACCAAATTATTGGGTCTGTTGGGAGGCTGATACTGATTGTTGGGTGGTGGTTGCGAGTTTGCAGGCGTTGGATATCCCTGTGGAAACTGCATGTGGGGACGCGGAGGTGGATACGTAGATTGTGCATGATAACCTCCAGGCTGACCCGCAGCTGTTCCACCAGGTGCATAGCCCATCCCACCACCCATTGGGCTGATTCCACCGAGAGCCGTCGAGCCGGGTCCCGGTTGCACTACACCAGGACCAGTGCTGTTCATTTTGTAGCTATGCATGTGTGGTGAAGGACCCAATGGCTGTTGGTATGCTCCTGAAACCGATGACCATTTTACTTTATTATTATTATTATTATTGACAAAACTTTAACGTGGTAATTTACATGGAAACAATGAATAAATTTCGCAGAGACGAAAACAGAATGACGAAAAGAGGAAAAGAAGTAAAATCGGTACCTTGAGTGGTCATTGGAGAGTGACTCATGCGCGGTGCTGGTCCACTACCATCCGACTGGCTACTCGACGGACGTGGAGGCATCTGAACGTTTTGTTGGCCTGTACATTGAAGAAAAAATTTTTATATAGGTACTCAAACGTATACGATGCAAGAAGAAAAAAAAAAGAGAAGGCCGGCAATAGATAAATTCTTATATAAAGCTCAAGTTACACTTCTTCAATATCATTATTAAGAAAAAGACAACACAAACATAATTTATACATCGAGCGTGTGCTGTGCAGGACACCCCAGATATGTTTGAAAAGTTAGCGCGAGGTAAAACTTTCTTTCTAGGAAAAAACTAATTCTAAATTCATTCGAGAACGCGATTGAAAGAATACTTCCGTAACTCTGAGATATCCTGCACAAAGCGACCTGCAATTATAAATTCTATTATTAAATATAAATGCAAGTGAAAAGAGAGACAGACGTAAAAGAGACCGACCAACAGCAGGGGACATCGAGCGAGAACCTGTGGATCCTGTAGGTGACGGGGTAGGTCTCATCCCCTGAGAATTCGGTGTCCCTGGGCAAGCTGGTCCATTCGAACTGTCGTTACTATTCTGTCCTGATAATTCCTGCAATCACAGAATAACAATTTGCGAGATGAGAAAGCGATTACTTAGAGCTTAAAGAAGAATGCGAAAGAGATCAAACGTGATAGATTCTAGCGCAAGCTGGCATCTTATTTGATTCTAGCTTCGTATAGTTTCATTACAGTTAGTTTATAACGAGTGAATTGTATAAACGCAACAAATTCGAACAGCTGATAAGGAGATAACATTTTACAAAAACAACTATCCCAAATTCATACATCGTGCGATTAGTCTACGAATATCGACTGTAGCTGTCTTTGAAGTAGGTCAGCACAATAGTGAACGTTCGCAGTAGATCCATCGCGGATAATTAAGTCACTGCGATAGCGGGCACTTGTAACAAAAAAAAATATACAAGATACGGTCCTCGATGTAAACAGTTCACAATCGCAGTCCGCACGGGAGACACAGCGAGGAGCACCGGAGTCGGTGAGATTGTGAGATCCACGAGGATCGCTACAACCGATCGAGGCACCGACTTGACGAGGATTCAGCAGGAGTCACACGCGTGAGTTCACCTCGCCGCTACGTTTCAACGCGATTCGCGCCGCCTTCGTGGCTACGGACGACGACGCGGCGATGCGTCGCGACGTGCGTCGTCGGGCGTGATGCTCTCTCTCTCTCTCTCTCTCTCTCTCTCGCGCGGTCGAAGAGACGGTGGTGGAGCCAGCCAGCGGACAATCGCGCGTTCCTCGTCTCAAAAAGCAATCGACGTCGACACGACGGCGACGTGGACGGCGACGGCGGCCGTCCGAGGTGGCGTGAGGCGAAGCGAGAACCCAGCAACGGCGATGTCGCCCATGTTATTTGAGTCCGCGCGCGCGACGGTTATAGTATATCGCGCACGAAACGTTCGCTCCTGTCGCACCACTGTCCCGCGTTGCGAAGCGGTACGAGGCGGAACGATCCCGTCCCGTCCGCGATCGTTGCCGTCGTTGTCGTCGCAACGCGATGGCACGCGGCGTCGTTCTCGGCCACAGTCCACGGAGCGCACAACAACCGTGTGTATACTCCGCACGGTCGAAATCGGTGTGTGTGTGTATGCGTGTGCGCGCGCGCGCGTGCATGTGCCCGCGTGTACACGCACTTCATACGGGTCGTCCGTCACAACGAGGCATTGGCACAGGCGAGCGGCGGCGCGGCGCGGCGGTGGCCGCGCGCTGCGTGTGCGTGAATACGCGCGCGTGTGCGTGTATTCAGGATGGGGAAGGGGGAGAGGGGGGGACGGGCGGAGGGAAGGAGAAAGAGAGTGGAACGGAGACGAGGATAGGCGTAGAGTCGGAGAGAGAGACACAGAGAGAGAGAGAGACGAGGTGGGTAGGTAGGGATGGATCGGAGGGAGACGGTGATATACAGTGAGAGAGAGACGAGGTGGGGCGGGGGGAGTGGAGAGTGAGGCCGAGAGCCGAGAGGAACGAAAGAAAATTCAGGCACATCATTACACCTACCAGGCCGCGTATAGCTGGTCCGTGTGGATGGCGATTAAACACTTCCTCGGGCGTACGAGCGAATGTACGGTACATAGGCCGTCCGGCGGCACAAGGACTCTCGGCATGACGCGCGAGAGATCGAAGGAGAGGCGTTACCCGGCTCTCTCCACTTAAAGCACGACGAGCAGCGACCGGGGAGAGAGAGAAATAATAAGAGAAACGGATTTTGCCACCGTTTTGCGGAGTCCGGACTCCGGAGTCGCGCTTTCACATGTTTGTCGAACCGCGCGGAGTAACGTACGCGCTAGGCGGAGCGGAGCGGAGCGGAGCTTGCGTTCTCCTCTCGGAGAGGATTCCCTCGGGAGCGCGCCGCGCCGCGCCGCGCGAGCGAGAGAGAATTTATCGGACGATCGCTGCCGTCGGCGTACCGGTTAACGCGGGCATTATATTCCTGGTTGTATTCGTTCCTGGTTGTGCCGCCCTCCCCCTTCCCCTGCCGCGCGTCGGAGGACGCTCTCACTCTCTCTCTCTCTCTCTTTTTTCTTTCGCTTTTTTATTCCGCCAACGCCGTCGCTTTGTCGTCATGTGCGTGCCACCTCGTTCTCCTCGAGCGTCGCATGTTGTGTCAATAAGTCTACTAAAAGAGCTCCGTGTCACGGTAGCCGAGGGCCGATGGAAACTTCGGGGTAGCACGTAGAGAGCTACGTGGTACAGTATCGTCGCGTCGGCGTCGGCGTCGGCGTCGTCGTGATCGTCGTCCCCTTTATTCGTGCGGCCGCCCGCCTGCCGCCTGCCCGCCTTCCCGGCGGCCGGTCTGTTTTTGCCCGCGTGAGCGCGTGCGTGCGCGTGTCGCGTGTTGGTAACGTCAAGCAGGTTATAATCCGCGCTCGGGCCTCGGGCGACCGCGTGAGCAACGTGACGTATAGAGCAACGTGCGCGATAGACAAACGGTGAGGTCGCGCGAAAACGGTTCGGCGAGGAGCGATCCTCTTATCGGGGTCGCTCCTCGCGGTCGTCGTCGAGACCTCCGTTTACTGATTTCCGCGTCTAGCTGGCTCGCTCGCTGGCGCTAGCAGGCAGGCAGGCAGGCAGGCAGGCTAGCAAGCAGACAAGGCAAGGCAGGCGCTGGTCGCTCGTTGGCTCGTTGTTGGAGTCGGAGTCGGAGTCGGAGGGCGTTCTTTCGTGGCGCGGTAAGCGTTCGGCGCCGCTCGGCCGTTCCCGCCGTGCCTCGGCCCTCGGGCCAGCCGTGCGCCAGCGAATCGTTCCCAAAAGCCCTGGCTCCGCTACCGCTCCGCTCTCGGGAACTCTATCCGAAGTCGATATATTCCCGTATATATAGTTCAGCCTCTGCTATCTATTTCTCGCTAATAATATTATTCCCGTTAACGTTCTATACGTTCTTGCCAAGCGCCCAAGTCCCTTCGAAGGAAGATTCTTCGACTTTTCTCTCCCCTCCCCCTCGCCCTCGCTCCCGTTTCCCTCCCGTGGTTTTCCATTACTCCGAACTTAGCTGAAAGAGATCGCGAACGTTTCAGAATTGCGAAGTTGTCAACTTTATCCTCGTCCTGATTCCATCGAACGTATAGCGCACAGATCGTCTCGTGTGTTGGATATACGGTCGTTCTCCACACACTCTCGGTAGCTGACACACACACGCACACAAAAACACGTGTATGTGTGCGCGCGCGCGCAAAATCGTGGCGCGGCAAGCGGTCGGTGAAGATCGTACGACTTCGGCACTTTTCGATCGGCGAATTCGTGTGCCCCAGTAAAGCCTGGGCACCGAGATTCGTGTCTGTACGATCTCGCCGTGTGTGCTCTCTCTCTCTCTATGCAAAAATAAAATTAACCCTTCCCATGTTCCATTAATCGAGAGAGAGAGAGAGAGAGAGAGAGAAAAAAACTATTATCGATGTTACTTAGATCGGAGCATGGACGAGAAGATCTATGCGAATAGAACGCAGCGTTAAAAACGCGTTAAAAATTGACGACAAATGTAATAGACGTTTAAAGTATACCCGATAGACTGCTAAATACGGTTATCAGATTCGCGGGCCCCGAGATAAAATCACACGACAGACGGACATTCAGGCAATTAGCATCAAATGTGGAAATACGGATCTAGATTTTCACACATGCATAGAATTATCTTTAGCCTTTGATAATGAAAAGCGAAAACCGCGCGTCGCTCCGTTTTTGGCGCGTTTGATTCGAACCGGCTCCTCTCCTCGTTGACCGAGCGAAATTAAGAGCGATCGTTAAGCGTTCTCGGCTCTCCTTCTGTCCGGTTATCGAATTTCGGCTCGGAACACCCAAAGTCCGGACGAGTTCCGCTTTGAGACGCGAGATACGATTCGGGCCGATCCGAAGGTTGGCGCGAATCGGGAAAACGCCAGTCCTCGATTCATACGATCCATTGTCATCAAAGTCCACGGTGTGTTTACGTTATCGTGCGCGACGGAGTTAATCCGTTCGATAGAAACTCTACGCTGCTGAGCGTCGGCGATGCGCCACGCGCGAATGTGTGTATATACAGAGAGAGCTCCGTGCTCCGATCGGCATGTGTCTTTCTCTCTTTCTCACGGGCCGGTCACGAACACACGCACGCAGCGGGAAGGCGACGAAGACGTGCGTGAATGAAAACGTAAATAACGCTCGCGGGGGCGGGGGCGAGGGCGAGCGCGCGGGACACGCGGCATATATTTGCCCGCGTTCTCGGGAGAGCGCGAAATCGCTCCGGTTACGTAACATTATTTTTATCTGCCGGCGTAATGTTATTATCCCGTCGGCTGTGACGCAATAACTGAATCCCAGGTTCATTCAACTCCATCTATTTATCGAGAGAGGAGAGAGGCCGGATATCGGGCCAGTCATCGAAAAAGTGTGACAATTTCGGCGAGACTCGTGATTTCTATCTCGATCCGCGAGCCGTCGGCGCGAAACGACCTTTTTTCCCGCGTCGCGGGGAAAAAAGAAGGGCGATCGGACTCGCCAAGATATTACACAGCGAGGCTCCCCCCCCCCTCCGTTATACTTGGGTGTCCCGGAGCGTCGGTGAGATCACCTGTAGCAGACTAATAAATACCCATGTGTTCCCATCGGACGTGCTCATATACATTGGAGACCGTCCGCTGCCGCTACGTCGCGGTCGCGTCGTTCTGCGCGCGGTCCGACCGCGCGAGTCGCGCAGACCCGCTCCGGTCGCCGCCGCCGGCCCGCTACCGATACATCGACGTTTTATTGACCGTACGCCGTATGCCGTGACCGTGCATAGTCTCCGACGCGTTCACGCCATCGCGGGTTTTCCCCGAATTATTTCGCGCGGTTTTCACCCGTCCCTCTGATGCCCGCATACGTCTCGGCTTTGCTTCAATTATATTTTCAAAGAAATTGATTGATTCGATTAACAATCTGCTCTAGTTCGAAGAGGACGACGATGTGGATTCGTGGAAATATAATTTTCCCCGAGTAAGAAAGAGATGTAGGACACGCAGAGCTCGCTTCTCCGATCCTCTAAGTTAGAGCGCTCGATTTCCTGAAGCCGCGCGATTGAAATTAACGCGATTCTCGCGCGCGAAATGGAGCATCGACGGAAAATAAATGGTTCATTTCGCGGATCGATCTCGCTCGCGAAATTGTTCCCTCGCGCGCGTTCCTGCCTCGTCGTTTCATAACGTCGTAGACCAACCAAGCCGCGCTGGAGTAACATGGCGGGTATCGCCGCGACGCGGACGGGGCGCCGAGAGCGCATGTACTCCGCGAACGATTCGTGCGGTTAAAGATCCGTGAGCGCTCCCGCCCTGGTGGCCGAACCAACGGGGCCGACGATGTTGTCCTGTTCCCCTCGTCGCGCATCTCGCGGGATATTATCTCGCGGTGGTGAGTATCCCGGGGCGCGCGCGCGCGCTCTCTCTTTCTCTCTCTCCCTCTCTCTCTCTCGAGCGCCCTCTCTCTCGCGCGCGCGCTCTCTCTTTCTCTCTCTCCCTCTCTCTCTCTCGAGCGCCCTGGGACGGCTCGATGCCGCAAACGACGGCGTCCGGAAACTTGGTGTACCGAGGCGTCGCGCGCGCGGATCCTACAATAATAATCCCGCTTGTCGCTGCGCAGAGCGAGAGAGAGAATTCACGGGGAGTTCTTATACGTTTCGCGGAACGGTACATTGCGATTGCGTTCGAGAAACCGCGTTCCGTGGGAAGCGCAAGAAGTTCGATGGCGTGTCGCAGAGTGACAGTCGCATGATCCGGCGTACCGAATATAGCCGAGCGCGATACAAAACGTCACGTCGTCGTCGCTCTCGCGCGCGCGCTCGAGTGGGGATGATCGCCGCCGCCGCCGCCGCCGCCGCCGTCGTCGTCGATTTCAACCAATCGCGGCCGCGCTCGCGTCGCAACCCCCACCGCCCCCCACCGCCCCTCGCCGTCGGTCGCCGGCGTTATCCGTGTCGCCCGCACGGTTCTTTCGCTTACCCGCCCATGTAAACGCGGCCTGGTGGGGAGGATAACCCCGGAGCGAGGGACAGGAGCGCGAGCGGAGGGGAAACACGGCGGGGAGGAGGTCGCTAATATCTGGGGCTCCGGCGGCCGCGCAACTCGCGCCCTAATCGAACTCTACCGGAGTCGCGATATACTCTTCATCCCCACCCCGTCGTCCGCTCCTTCCTCCCCTCTCACGCTCTCGTCCGCGCTCCACGTTCATCCTCCCTTTTCCTTCTCCCGCTTCTTCTCCTTCTCCTCCGCCACTTCCTTGGCCTCCTGATCCCCTCGACCGCCACGCGAGGGGCCACCCTTTCGCTCACTCTCGCTCGCTCTTTTCGTCGGGAAAGTACTCGACGAACGAGTACCGAGGCCGTGGAGACCGAGCGGTACTTTGCAAGATGGAAAATTCGCCTTTCGATCTATTCCCAAACTCGCGTCTATTCCCCAACATTGCGATCGTCGCGCGATTCCGTCCCGTCCCGTCGAGAAGATCGCCGGAATTCCTCTCTCTCTCTCTCTCTCTCTCTCTCGTTAAAACGGACGATGGATGTTTTCGCGCACACGTACACGCGTGTAGTATCAAATTTCGATAAAATTCGACCGGTACCGATGCGCCGAGACGCGCAGCATCCGCGACAGGAGAGTAGAATTAATTCAAATCGTATGTGAAATCTCCACAACAATCGTTCCTGTCACGACGGGGGATTATGCAATCACCGGCAAAAACTTGTTTGCTACGTTCCGGATACTTTAAGCTTTTCTTTCCGCACACGTACGTTCGTTTGTATCCTGAGAGGAAGGCGCGCTGAACGTGACTCTCGTCGATGTACTTGATATCTCTCTTTAAAGATGAAATAAATTTAATTTTAATTATGTAATGCGAAAACTCACCCCCGAGTCAATTCCTTGAGTATTTGGTGTTGTAGCTCGCTGTTGCAGATTGTGGAAAGCCTAAAAAGAGAGGCAATGTTACGAGTTGTCTATTTTTACATATTAACAGAAATATACCGTAAACATAATATTTTTAAACCATACATTTCTGTCCCGCTTTTTAATTTTAACACGTTCACGGAAATATTGATAGATTTTATCGTATGTGTGTATTTTTCTACAACTTTTAAATATCTCAAATAAGTTATTTACAAGGCTCAATGTGTCAGATAAAAAATTTGCGAAATAAAAGATGAAAATAAAAATCTCAATTGTATATTGCTCGTATAGTCTCTCTTGACTATCCATTAATTTATATATTTTTTCATAAGCAAGTCGTGTCGCATTACAATATATATTCTCGAGCAATGCTCCGTCTTAAAAAAATATCGCTTATGTCAATGACATCGTCATTACATCAAGTTCATTTGCAAAAAGCGATCTTATGTTATACTTTCTGCTCCTATAAAAAATACTCCATTTTCGCAAAAACTCCGTTCTTACGTGTCAATTACATAAATGTCAATATACTTGTGTTGGAAAAGTTATTGTACAGAATAATAAACATGACTGAAATTTTGATACATTCCCGAGACATCAGAAACACTTGAACCATTGAAATTACACGTGTTTCAGCAAAGGTTCACCTGGGACTGGCTGGTAGCCTGTGGTTGTGGTGACGCAGCAGGTGGTGGAGCTGGAGACTGAGACAAAGCGCGCTGTGGCGACTGACCCGATGGAGTGACCTGATTACTCGGCGGTGGAGGCGGATTTGGTGGACCGCCTTGATTCCACCCCCTTTGTTCCGTATATAAGCTTGAGGGATGACTGGTTTGCGTCGTATAAGAGTTTAGCTAAAACGATACAAGAAAACATTGTGTAAAAACATTCCTGAGCATTAATATACAATGAAGTCACTGATCGAAAGCAAAGTCAATTTACCTGATGATGACTGTATGGGGCGTGTGGTCTCGTAGGAGAGGAATATCGTTGGGTATATTGTTGATATTGCATGGGTGTCGGAGAACTCTGAGCTCCTGGCCCTGTATGTAATCTCGGTGAACTCTGATGGTTTGGAAAACGCACAAGAATTAGAGTCGCATGTACGAATACAATGTTTTAGCTAGATGTAAATGAAAATTTGCAGATAGCACCGGACAATTATACGGAGAGAGAGAAAGAGAGACTCGTAGCAACAAAAAGTACAGTACAATCGTTACGCTAAAGTTTGTCGTTGGGTTTAACCCAAGTGGAGAATTGGTAGCGCAAAAAGACAGAGATCCGTTTGTTTACCGTCTGCGGAGGACGCTGGCTGGGTTGCGGATAAACGGGAGGCACAACCGGTGGCCTTTGCATAGGCCACGGCTGTTGATACTCGGGTCCC
The DNA here is from genome assembly GCA_030770255.1 of Temnothorax ravouxi. Classification (NCBI taxonomy): domain Eukaryota; kingdom Metazoa; phylum Arthropoda; class Insecta; order Hymenoptera; family Formicidae; genus Temnothorax; species Temnothorax ravouxi. The sequence goes on from JASTWP010001151.1 coordinate 58,378, forward strand.
ATTCCGGGATAATTGCCGTGAAACCGATGGACCGGAGTGGACGCCTGCAGCAACTGGTTCAAGGTAGGCGTAGGACCAGCGGTCTGAGACATACCCTGGCCGGAGAGAAACCTCGGCTGGCCGGAGAAGTTGCCGGAGCTGGCGCCAACGTATAGCCGGGACTCGATCTTGGAGGTGGAGTAGTGCTCCTCCATCTCGGCCCGGTGAGTCCGCTCGGTGTCGTGCATCAAGTGTTTACCATGGTAGTCGAGCTGCTGCTTGCCGGGAAAGTCGGCGTGCTTGGCGACGTATTCCGGGAGCTGCTGCGACTTGGTCGCGGCGGCGAACTCGCCGCCAGACTTGTTGTTGCTGTACTCGTCCGCGTAATCGCGTATCACGTTTGGCGCGAACGGATGGCCGGGCGCGTCGTGCGTCTCCTGCTTGCCGACGGGGACGGGCTCCTGGGGCCCGGGCTGGCCGGGCTCGCGCGGCGATTTTACCTCACCGGCGGCAGTGTGTCCGCCAATGTCCTCGCGGTATTGACTCATCTCGTAGCCCGTCGTGTCCCCGCCGCCGCGATTCACATATTTAAGCAGCTGGGCCGCGCCCCGGGACACTTTATCGTCCGGCTCGGAATCCAGCTGCTGCTTCGCACTAGCACTCGCACTATTCCCACCGACTTGCGTACGCTTCTGTGCGCATTTCACGGACTCGTTAAGCTTCACATCGTTTTGTTGGCTCTCGGCTTGCGTCGCAGCCATGTTCTCCTCTCCTCACGGAGCCATCGTCGTTTTCGTAAACTGGCCAATCGCGGGACCTCGTGCGCGCCTCGCTATGGGGCCAAGTACTGTACTACGTACTCGAAATCGAAATACCGATTAGTCGAACGGCTCGCGTCGCGGCTAACACCTCACGGCACATCCTCGATCGCCCGTGCGTGGACTAAGCGGCGCCCTACGAAAAATCACTTCCTGCCGTTTTCAAAGTGGAGGGAACCAAAAAAAACTCATATGCGAACGTCAAAAGCAGCGTCGCATGGATCGCGCCATCTCGCGGCGCGCTCACGCACCGAGGCCGCTCTCAGGCCGCCTTCGCTCTTCGCGCTTCCTTCGGCCACCGCCGTCGCCGTTTCTGGTTTCTGGTTTCTACTTTCTGGCCGTTTCCAACGCGTCCGCGTCGCCCTGGTCGCCCATTCCCCATTTCCGTTCGCCCCCCGAAAGCCTCGTTTCTATCGCCCCGATCGCCCCGATCGCCCGCCACGATGTGCCCACACGCGATCCCCACGATTTCCCCTTTCTCTATCCGGACTCCGGACTCCGTGCTCCGGATGAGACGGGGATTCGAATCGATCTCCCGAAATTACGCGAGGCTCCTCATTATATTCAATCGTTCTCTCGCGTCGTAACTCGTTAACTCTGATGTCGCCTGTCGGCCGATTTTCTAACCGTGCGTCAATAAAACTCGCTAAATTACGGTGCATTGACGCTCGCGGTTGTCTAGATCTCTCTCTCTCTCTTTTCCTCTTTAAAGCCTCGCTACGCGTTTGTCGCTCGCTTTAAATCGATGTGGAGAGCGTGTCGAAAAAAACGCTGCCGAACAAAACAAACCTATAGTTTCCGAATCCACGAGGATTTTGCCCCGCGATCTCCTATTCGGATTCGACGAAACATCGAAAAAATTTGTAACGCGATGCGACACGCGACTCGCGGATCTAATCACCGATTTACCGTGACGTGATATTCAAACGATAACAATTGCCCCCCCCCCCCGCCCCCGATGCGATCCTCGCACTTTAAAGCGAAACAGACGGATACCCGGTCGAAGGGAGGGAGAAGGATGTCGGTGACAGAGTGCAGGTGGTGCAGCTGAGGCGGGAGGTGGGGGGTGAGGGGGGTCTGGATCTCGGCCCGCTCGGCCGCGTGTTTACATCCGTGAAGTTATCGCGGAGCGGTGTTATCGACGGGACGGCCGCGGGCCGCGATAGCGGCCATTTGCATTCGCGGGGACGGACGACGGACCGCGGTCCTGAATGGAGAGCGTGCCGTCGCGACTGTGGAAGTGGTGAAACGCGTCCTCGGCGTGCCCGACGACCTGCCCCCCGCGTCCATGAAGATGGCGAGGGCGAGCAGTGACGTCTCGAGAACTGTGTGCGCGAATACGATTCAAGAGAACGAGAGGAAGCTGCAGGAGGCGCGAATTAAGAATCAGGTATTGCGCCACGGGGGCCTTCCGTGTGTCCGTCCTGTTCCGCCTGCGTACCGTTCCCTCCGTCGAGGGAACCGTTTGCACCATCCGCTACTCCGGCCTGGTCGCGTTATTATTCCTCCTCGCCATTTGTACGCCCCGCTCGTCAGCTCGTCACAGCTCACGTGTTTTTGTTTTTCCCCCCTTTCAGGGAAAGGGTCGAGGCAGGCAGGATCTAAACAAACTGTTTGGCAAGCTCAACCAAGCCGTGGAAACGAGCTCGCTGAAGTTTTCGGACAAGTCGAGTTCGTCGTGCAACAAGAACGTAAGTGTCACTTTTTTGCCGTTGATGTTTGTGCATTGTTTACGTCAAGTGTGACGAGATGTACGCGGTAGCGATATATCAGTTTTGTTGTACGACTGTCAAGGTTTCGAGATGCTGGTACGGCCCAATACTAGGATTCCCGTCTGGATCCTGGTGGGGCATCCTCATGGACTGCTCCAGGGACAGGATGCACGAGCCATTCGACGCCGACATACACGAGGGGCCGTTCGGCGTTGTTTCTGTTTGCACCTCGCATAGCAATGTAAAGGAGGACGTGGATCTTGGTGATTATCTGACGCTTACAGGCCAGGTGTATCGCGAGGATCAACCCAGTGCGGATCCGTTCATTCGAAACTACGAAAATCAGATACCGTTGAGATTAATAAGAAGTTACAATTTACAAGATGATATCGCGCCTAACACGGGATATAGGTACGACGGGCTGTACGTAGTCATAGACTGCTGGATCGGCACGGCTTCGGATAGAACCAGGTACAACAAGTTTGCCTTGATGCGTCTCGGTGATCAGGAGCCACCCAACTGGGGCAGCAAAGGCTGGGAAAACCTGTCTTCCATACGACGTTACATCCCATTGACAAAATCGGACCATTCAAACACGTATGACCTGAGAAAGTGCTCGAATAACAATGGCGTCACCTGCCGGAAGCGAAAACTCAGTCACGGGGACAGTCGCGAGGGTCTGCCCGTCGCGTTAACGACACCGTCGATCGACATCAGCAGACGGTCAGCACCGGAGAGCTCCATCGTAACGCGTCACGTCTTTAAGAAGCTACCGAGTAACGCAGAGAGCGCTGTATCAACTTCTGTACCTGATCAAAAGATGTTGCTGTGCCTTGGTGCGTCGGCTACCAAAACCCACAGTACAAACATCTCGATACGCATGGGCCTGTACGAGTCGTCGCACAGTTCGCAGGACGCGAAGAAGAACGTCTCGACGATGTTGCAGAAACCCTCCAAGCCGATCGACATTACCGTTCGTACGGCGTTGGACATGGAGAGTAGTCGCTTGACCCCCAAGGAAGACGTTAAGCCTACCGAGAAGACGGATGCGGATAAGACGCGAGTTAATTCTCGGCCGAATGAAAACGTATCCTACAACGGTCACGTTGCGACTGATAACGCGAGCGCTTCGCCGTTCGATAAACATAGAGAAAACTCGGCGGTCGTACACTCGTCGAAACATTCGTGCTCTGTGTCTTCGTCGCTAAGTGGCCTCAAGAACGGTGCAAATACCACGATCGAACGTGAGGAACAACTGCAAAGTGCTCAACAATTCCAAGATGTGCAAAATTTGAGCACCAACGATATCGTTAATGATTCGGCACAGAAATCGAGTCCCGGTAACGAATCGCCGAGGAATTCGGTCGTGACGCATGAAAGAATCTCCGAATGCCATGACTCTTCGGACACACCGAGCGAATCGTTCTGCGCGCAAAGCATCAAGTCCTTGGACTCGTTGACGCCGGACAAGATCTTAAACTTGATCAATAAGGAGATCCACCATCCTCTGTCCAAATTACTGATCGGAAACGTGATAGGACTGACGATCGAGGAATGCGAGATGTGGAACGCGTCGGAAAGGGAAACGACTCCGGAGCCCAAGACCAAGAAGCATGCGTCGACGAGGGCAGCAAATCTTAGGAAGAAGCGGAAAGGAGCGGACAACATAAAGGAGAACGTCGCGTGTTTGGACAACCGAAGATATTACAAATATTCCAGATCCGAAAGATTATTTTGGAAAGTGAAGAAACAAGCGGATGGGGAAAAATTCGACAAGCTGCTACCCGAGGTGGATCACCAATCCTGCAACGATGCGGGCCTGAAACGTAATAATAACGTTAGGAGAAGCGATCGGATTGGCGTGTCCAAGGAAAACAACGAGTACTTATCGCCGTTTCGCGTACAGACTTCGCTTCAGACTATCGCGCAACACACTCGTAGCTCGTACGACATAAAAACCCGTCTGAGGGCCGACAAGGGCGCGGTATTGGCCAAGCCGGATTTTCCTAATTCGTCGATCAAAAAGAATAAGTATAAGAAACGAGATAGGGAAATTGCCAATTTGACGATAGACGCTAATTTCGGTCCCATTACACGCGGACCCAGAAACAGAAGATTACGATGCAGGACTAACGGATACGCGAGATGTTGCAGCACCTTCAATACCGTAATATATACGCCCAACAAGCGATTTAAGTCTAGTTTTGAACGAAAGAGCAAGCTCAAAGTCGGTCGTCAACGTGCCGGGGAGAGACAGACTAAGGACAAGTACAGGATGACCAGCACCGTGCATGCGAGCAGCAAGGATATCAACAATTCAATCGGGAAGCAAAGAAATCTCAAAGGTAATCCTAGTAACGATAATAATGAAAATCGCATGCATCACAATAATAACGCCGGTAACAGGAAGAAGGCGAACGAAACCAAAACGGTCGACCACAACATCACCGAGACTTCCTTTAACAGGAGCCTTCGGAAAAAGCTGACACGGACAATCCCTCTACCGCATCGTGCCGCTCAAACGTCGCGTTTATCCTGCTTTCGCAAAAAGCCGGACGGGAAACCCAACACGATGGATGCGACGACGCAGTGCAGACTCATCTCCGATAATCCAGAAGTGTACGTTATTGGACAATTAAACGATCAGAGAACTATTCTGAAAATGGAGTGGGATAAATTGGAGAAAGAATTGAAAGAAATCGCGTTGGACGTGCCCGATCAAGGCTCCCAGGTTCATCGAGCGTCGCGAAACTGCGCCACTTCCACCCTCACGGAGGATAACGTGAGTCGCAAGAGCGACGAGGGATACGCGGACTCTCTGCAGGATAGAGCGTCGGCCTTTGTGCCGGTGAACGCATTCAACAGCGATCTACGGATCGCGCGTCTCAGATCGATCGGTTTTAAGCCCATAATTAAGCCGCCATCTCCGCTGCTCGCCCACGACTTGGAGATCATTCAGAACGCGCTCGTCACCACGAGCAAAGTAACGAAGCGCGACGTTGCCGAGGAGTATCACAAGTACGCGAATAACGAGGATAACAATGCAGTCGTTTACATGGACGACGAATTGCAGTATCAAGATATTGAGGAGGAAGAAGAGGAGGACGACGACGACGACGACGACGACGAAGATGAGAAACAATCAGCTGCGAGCGCGTCGATGAAATCGACGTTAAGCGGCGTACAATCGAAAACCGGTAACATGCTGCCAGAAACGTTACCCGCGCGCGAAAACTTGGAATCTCCTTGGCACGGCTGGAAGAAGATAGTGACGGATGATAGATCGTACTGGATCGGTTGGTAGTCGATAATAGATTGTAGGATGTCGGTGAATTCATACAGGGATGGTGCTTTTTCGCTTTATTGCGATCAGAAAAATGAACCGTTTTATCCAAACGTGTACAATATTATATCTTTATTTTTTTTGCCAAAAATTAAAGGCTGTTAATAACATTCTAAATTATTCTTCTAACAGTAATATGCTATTCGAGTTGACTAACATATTTGTAAGAAAAGAAGCATCGACAGATTATTGTATAATTAAAATTTCTAATATATACATATAAATTATTCTATATAGAGAGAATAATATATATGTATGTATATAGGTATGTATATTTTCTATATGTGAGGTATTATTAACAGATGTTTTAATGTAAATAAATAATATTCTATTCACGTAGTTGTGTCTTACCTTTATTATGAGATGTAATAGGACAATAAAATTTGTTCACAGATTTACACGTTCACTTCGTTCTTAAACGGCGACGAAAGATTTCGGCACAACGTGTTGTCATATAAAATAGAGATCTTTTGTCAACTTCGATCGTCTCTTATGCTTTTAAAAAAAATATAAGGATTATACACGGTTGTACACATAAGACACCGAATACCAAATGTTTATTCATATCCATTCATATCTGACACGATGTTCGTCGATCGTCCTTTTCTTGCGCATATAATTGGTCTGTCTTCTTTTTGTTGGTTTTTTTTTTTTCGTATTGAAAGGCTTCCGTCGGGAAGGAAAACTCATCGATTTCTTTGCGTTTTCAGATCTAATCTACCTCGGTGATATATACAAAGTACGAATTTCGTAAATGACCAAAGAAAGAACAATTTTTGCGGTAGGACTTGTGGAGAAGGACTCAAATATTCCTGTGGCTCGCGAGTGGCTCTCCGCTCTTATTATGGGTACGGATGCGAGATTGTAAAAGTCAAGGTTCGTTAAATGCAACACGTAAATTAAAAGACAGATACAAAAGTGTAAACAAGCGTCGTCGCTCACGTACGTACTGTACTCCGGACAGGAGACGCGGTATCGCGCGTGAAATTAAGTACTATACAATTATACCTTTGCTTATATTCGTTACGAAGAGTTAAGCATTTATCGTGCAGTTAATATCTCTTGTAGTGTCGCAGTAGAGCCACGGGTGTACAGATAACACTGCCTCGAACACGTCAGCCGTCAGCATAGTAAAATAAATATCTTCTATACTATTTCTTTACTCGTATGTTGTAACATAATACATATATTAACATGGATGTAACATTATGGAACTATTACAGTGAAACTCAATGCACTCTTACGCCCCGCGCGATAATCTTTTTTTCCTCCCTTTTCTCCATCTTTTTTTTTTTTAAAGGTCCGCGAGAACGTTTTTACCTAATTAAACTCGCTTCGCGCGAGTCGCTTAATAACATATCGCTTTTCTCTTGCATCCTCCTCCTCCCCCCCTCGAAAGCAGATCTCTAAAGATTTATGGAAGTTTCGCGTTGTAAGTAACATAACGTCGATACGATTCTCGAGCGTGAATCACATTTCCCCCGAAACGCGTTCGTGTGCCTTATTGAAATTCATCGTCGCTGCTCAGTAACATTGTTTTTTCGTTATAATTTTGCGAAATCGTAGCGACGCGCTGGTGAGAGGTGTTTCGCCTTTGCGGTGGTGGTACCGGCATGTTTTGCGGATCATCCGGATCGTAGCTGGATACTCGCATACCACGTTGTCCTTTCGGGCCCCCTAATTGTTACATCATTATTACACATTACAGTGAGCAAACACACGAGATACATGTGTCCATCGGCCAATAAATGTGCCAATCGACCGCATGTAAATGTACGGCCTATGCGCGCGCGCGCGCCTGTCTTTTATATTAATTGAACGTAAAACTGTGACCGAATACAGATAATCTTCTCCGAAATGTCACATTTACATCTCGAACGTTTTTGCTCTGGGACCGCGCTTGCAAAATCGAGGATCGAAACCGGTATAATTCCGGCGAGTTCAGTTTCCTACGCTGTAAAGAACCTTTATTTATAAAAAAAAGACCACTATATAGCATTCCTATCCACGTATTCTACATCCCGATACATCCAAACGCTGAACTCGATGGAATTTTAATGGATTTCGAGCTCTGCACGAAAACTGTCAATAACGCGAAAAGTACGAAAAAAGTAAAACGGATCCGAATCGCAAAGACCGCGAATAGCGATTATTAATCTGCTCGAGAGACTCGATCAGAGCAACAAAGTTCGAATTCTTACACATAATACACGTAATACAAAGGTGCAAGAGAAAAAAGAAAAAAATTTTTTTTTGTATATTATTAATGCGACATAATCGCTATATAAACGATTCATGCAATTTATTATTAATATAAAAAATAAAATAATCGCAAGCAGCTAGGATTGTGATAATTCTGCCATTGTAAATGCAGTACTGTTGAGAAAGAGGACATAATGACGTGCTTTACATGCCCGGCCGTTTCATACCGTATATTCGCATGCTACATGGTACCATGTGGTAGGAATATAAAATAAAAGCAATAAAATTTAGTTGACAGTTACAATGTTATAGAAAAAAAGACACGATATATTAATAAATAGTCTAATTATCCTTTACACTTATTATAGAGCAACACTATAGAAGTAGGCCATTCTCTCCCTCTCCCCTGTTTACTTTCTTTCTCTTTCCTAAATGCTCCTCCTATGTTAAGTGCTTAACTTCTATCTTACAGCAGAGTTTGTTAATCGCAAAATAGATGGGTCTTATATATGCATATAATACGTATATATCGATGGTATATTAAGTACAACCCTTATTTTGTAATTTCAGCGGAGAATTCATTTTTATCGACACCTTGCGGACAGATACCGATCTCTAAGGCATTGTATAATTCCGTAAGCAAAGTATAGTGCTGTATCGTGTATCTTTCGATCCTCATTTAAAGTCGCGCATAAAGATCGATGTCCAATTTCTTGAAATTAAAAAAGTGACGCCTCACTGTGTCATATCTTTTCGTACGGCAAGTTGGTATTAACGTCTGAAAAACAGCAAACAAAAGTGCCTTCAAAGTAATTGTCTGAATCTAGTAAACCGGCACATATATAAGGAAAGTTTATGTATAATTAGTTTTTTTCTTTTATACAAGTAAAATGATAAATATTAGTGAACCATCTTCGAAAGCAAATTTTCTACTATCCGTGATTTCGAATTTGCTTGAAATTCGCGTGAAATTCGCTACATACACGTATGTGAGTGGATAACATATATTAATAATGATGTATCGGTGCCTGCATATTGGTCAGCAGTGAAGTGTCAGAAAGTACAAGTGAAATATAAATTATATACAAAAGCACCAAAGCCTTTAACTGAAGCGTTTGCAAACTCGAATGAAACGTACGTGTATCTTGTGTAACTATTATTGGCATTATTGACATTAAATTACGTCGGATAATCTTGCTCTATAATTAAAACATTCAGTATCACAGCCTTATTTTAACATGACATTTTCTTATGAATGCATGAGAAAACGTAACTTTTGCATGAGAGACAATACATACAAAAACTGAAATAAATGAGACGAATCGTTCATCGCATACTATGTCATGCTGTATGAAGGACAATATTCGGAAATATATACGACATCAATAAAAATAAATAAAGACGTATACACACTAATAAAATAATTATATAGCAATGCGTAGAAAAACTAAGAAGTTACATAGTACAAAAGTGATACATACCTGCGCTATATTGCGTGTACTGCTGATACTGTGGATGGAAATTATGGATGGCATCGGTCATAATGTCTTTTGGATTCATCGTTTCCTACAAAATATTATTGGCGAATAGAGTATTAAATTAATGACAAAAATGGAGTATCTCTCTCTGTAAAAAATTCAGAAATATTTTATACGTACTTTCAAACTGCTACTGATGCTCTGCATCGTCACGCTTCTACCTCTGGAGTCAGTAACACAGCCAGCTGCGTATACTTGATACGGAAATGCGTAACGTAAAGCTATAGCAGCGAATAACATTTCGATACAAATGAGGAAATTTTGGTAACCGGCGGAGACTGTACCAGCGCTCGTTGATTGACCCAGACTGTTTATGACGGGCGAAATGACATTTGCTTTCTCCAAGATGGCTAAGAGAACTCCTGCGTGGAATAGAAAAGTACTTGTTTTGCAATTGTTATATACTATACTTGATAAGCGCGTATTTACAAGCGTTTAATTTCAGACGTTACCTTGCCAGAACGACAAGAAGATGACGCTCTTGACTGTACAAAATTTGAGCACAGGCTCGAACGGCGTCAGTAGATCTCTCGTAGCGAAATAGAACAGAAACAGCCCATAAAGCGCAAGCGACACGCTGATGTTGTAGATTATCGTGATGTAAATGTATCCACCGTCGGGTGACCAATCTCCGTCTCTGTAATGACCGAAGGCTTGCAGAAATATGATGACAAACGCCATCACCGGCTTGACCAGGCAAAACTGTAAAGTGGCTTGCTTGCAGAATCTCAGGAAGCCAATGGTGTAGGTCTTCCCGACCAGGCAACAGGTCCCGTACAGGCAACTCGAGCGTATCGGCTTGCCCCTGATCTCGGACATGATGTTCCCCTCACCACCTAGGTACTCGTAGCACAGCGACAGAAAGTTATATATAACAAACGCCTCGTAACAGTCCCGCACGGTGAAGAAGTAAACGTAGTAGCTCTCGCTGTTGAAGAACAGCAACGAGATCCAGGAGTAAATAGCGTAGATGGGCACGATGAACAAAATTCGCACTATCCATCTCTGCTCCGTGGGATTCGTGTACCACCTTAGATGCTGATAGATCTGCAAACAGGGAGGGCAGAGAGAAATGACAGCTGACAGCTACGCCGAACGCGTCTCGTATTGTATATCGCCTCTCGACGTATCGCCTATATACCGACAATTCCGTACCTGTTGGCAAGTGAGGAAAAGCGCCACGAACACGAACACACCGGCGATGACCTGGGCCGCGCGGGTCTGCAGGAAGATCGGCGTCCCTTCCTTCGGGAGATCCGCCGCCACCGCCGCCGACAAGTCGCTGACGTCGGTGGTCGTTGACATCTTGTCAAGTGGATTCACGTACGTGGCGTGCGTCCCTGTGACCCCGACACCATTCATACGTCAACCTGCTGCTGCTGCTGGTGGCACTACGCGCGCAAACACAGGGGATTAATTACTCGTGACGCCAGGACGACGAGACGCGACGTTGACGCGTTTCCGCGTCGTATCCGTTAACGAGTTACGACGTTCGACGCGGCGGAAGAGTCATCGCGCGATTGCTCGCGTAATTTCACGAGCGCGAGGACGCCCGCGGCGGAGAGCGGAGAGGAGAGGAGAGGAGCGGAGAGGGGGAGGGGGAGGAGGAGCACAGGAGGACAAAGGAGAAGGAGAGAAAGAAAGCGCGTGCGACTCGACTCGCGCGAACGTGGGACGGGACGGACACTCGCGGGTAAATCGATACACGTACGTGCGTAAAACGGAGGATCGCGGAATATCTCGCCGTGCTGCGAGGTGCGAGTTTCTCGGGACAGTCGGCGGGACTCGCTTTCGGGACGAAGAACGCACAGGCGCGGCCGACGGGGAGGGAGAAGGAAAATCCGAGCTAATCGTCAATCGTCACGTTATCGTAAACATAAGGCTCGTTCTCACGTAACCGTAACGTTGCTGTTGTGCGAATTCAGCGGAATCGGGCCGACTTGGATCGCGAATCGAGACGCAACAATCGGGTCGCGCTGACGCAAGTCCCGCCGCTCGCGGATTCTTTTCTTTCTCTCTCTCTCTCTCTCTCACACACACATACACACACACTCTCTCGCTCGCTCGTTCGCTCTCTCGCTCTCTTTCTCGTTTTAACAACGTACCCGTGCCCTCATTCGCAAAGTCCTCTCCAGATTTTGCAGCATACGCACGCTCGGCGTACCCTCTCCCTCTCCCCGCGAGCTGTCCCGTTTACGTCGCGGCGTCGCCTCGCTCCCGCTGTCACGACGTTCGCCTTTCGACGCGGGGACGACAGCAGCTGCCAGGCTTACTCTATTATTGGCGATTGTCGGTGAATCGCGGGCCACCTGAAGAGTCGGCCGCGATCTCAGCCAGGCCACGGAAGACGGCGCGGCGTCCGCCGTTTACGGGCGACGCACAAACACACCGTACATCCACTCGCGTTCGCGACTCACACGACTTCTGCTGCCCGCACGGCGCACGCACTCGCGCACTCCCGCGCTCGCGGCACACTCCGTCCGCGGATGGAGTAGCTGTATATCGTACACTTTCGAGAGCGCTCTCCCGACGCGCGTACACCGTACACCACTGCTCCGGAAGAGATCGGGGAGAGCTGCGAGAGCGGCGGACGGCGGATCGTGTCGTCCCTTTCGCGAGATTCGTCGGCGTCGGCGTCGGCGTCGGCGATCGCCGCGAGATCGAGCGACGCGAAAACGCACGGTATACGCGAACCTGTTTTTTCCCCGAGCGAGCCAACCCTTCGCCGCCGAGCCGATAGCCGATCCCGCGACGGTTTCACTCCCACCCCACTACGCGTGCGTGCGCCGATTGTGTGTGTACTCCGCTGCTCGCCGCCCTCCCCCCCGCCCATCCGCGAACCTGCCGCCCGCCGAGAAACTGGGAAATCGTTTCCGCGCAAGGCGACGCGGGACGCGGCGCCCCGTCTTGCTCTCTCTTTCTTTCTGCCTTACCTGCCCGCACTTTCTGCGCTTAAATTGAAGCACGATCATTGCTGTAAAAGGAATAAACGAGGGAGAAAATCTTTTTTTTTTTTCGATATCAGTATCGGACTCGATTGCTCCTGCAACAATTGACGAGGATAGAATTGTTGAGACACTTCTCAGCGACTGTTCGACAAGTTATCTCGTTGACGAGTTATTTAAATTAATTTTGGGGGAAATTAATTAATTTAAAGAGAAATTTTCTCAACGCAATTTTTCGAGGTAATACTGTTCATCGTAGGTATTCAAGGAGGAGTCGTGGAACGCTTTTGAATTGTTATTGTTTAAGAAAACAAGTCGATATCGCTCTTGACAGTCCGGCCGCTTCCGTTTCCACGTCCCGCGTCCTTGCCCTTGTTTCGCGATTAAAAGCTTTTACGACACGCCTGCGCGTTCCGCTATATCGCCACGATTTCAAGAAAGAATTTTATCGCGCGTTGAAACGCGCGGCCGTGAGTAAATTCTCGTGAAAGGTGCGTATCTCGTAATCTCTCTCGTTTCGACAGCGAGATCGGCATCTATCGTTCCAGCTGCTGAAGGTCTCGGAGGTCGGAGCGCGAAACCACGCGCGCGGAGATGACCGCCGCGGATCTTCGACCTCCGTATCGATTTGACGAGAAAGAGAATGAGATGAGAATCTGTTTTCAGTCCTTTTACGTTCCTCTCGCATTTGCGTAATCGTTCACGTTTTAAATGAACAAGCGAGAAGACTCATGTAAAAAAGAGTACAGCTGGAAAGGCACCTCGCGCTTGACGTCACGATGTCGTCAACACGGAGAAAGAGAAAGAAAAAGAGAGAAAGAGATGAGATGGGCCGTGTTGTAGTTGCACTACGTGCACTTGAAACGAGCGCGGAAATGTAATCGGACATCGGAGAGAAAAGGAGAAAAGATGAAAAGTGCAGCTACGAAAAATAAACTGAAAGAACAATTGCGTCGATGGTCTTGGCGGTAGTCGAGTAGTACGCGTGGCGCGCCATCTAGGTCCACTTTCTGTTCGTTGAAACTTCGTGGCGCGAGATCCGGGCTCGCCGGTCGATAATGCAGTTTTCCGTCGCGATCCAGATTGTCGAGTTCCATCCTCCCGCTCTGCACCCCCCGCTCGTTCCGTCCCTCGCTACTCCACCACAGCAGTCACGGCACGGCACAGCTGTATTCCCGTGTCCTCGCAGGTTCGCGCTGTGTTTTTGTGGTTTCGCGAGGGTTAGTACGCCAGTCGTACGGAAATGCCGAGGATTACGAGGGCGGCTCTCGCGATCGCGTAATGTCGGTGACGGCAAGTGACGCCCCGGCGCTTCTCGCGGCACGCTATCTCCGCAGAGCGATGTCAAGCAGATAAATTATGCCACGAAAAGAGAACACGTGAGTTTTCGGGACTTTGTCGACCTTCTAACCTTTACGCCGCTTTGTCATTACGCGATTTTGCGCTAAATAATCCGAGAGCAAGAGATCGAAGGTACCTTCTCTCTCTCTCTCTCTCCACTTCCAATTGGGGAACATGAAGAAAGAGTCATCCGCTGAGATCTGTCCGATTCTGGTTTTCCCTGAAATTCTTCCTCCTTCAAAGAGCGCGGAGAGACGCGCTTCAGATCACCCTCCCCACGTTCGCCCGTCTTGTCTTCTTTCTATCTAGAGATTTCGTTGCAGCAAAGCGAAAACATGGGAGCGAGATCGAAGAAAACGTATGAACGCGTACTTCAAGACATTGGCGGATCTTCTGCCGCCGCATCAGGAAGGTCGCAAACGCAACAAGGTCGACATCCTGATCCACGCCTCGAAGTACATAAAAGACCTCCATAGCCGCACCGAGGAGCTTGTTCTCCACTCACGCTTCGGAGGCACACAGTACGTATTTCGAGACCTGCACGACACGGCGTACTTATCAGTGGAAGGAGCGTTTCATTTTTTTACGTCTGTCCAGTGCTATATGTCATTTTGGTTTTTCAGAGGAAGAATTGGCTCGTTTGAAAAAACTCGTGACACAGCTGATGTCTCGTACTCAGTTACTATCCACTCTTCTTAAGGAGGCAGGAATTTCTGTACCAGCCGAGCCGGCTCTTGAAAAAATATCCCCTTTAAAGTGGTCGAATAAAATTAATGTCGACGACGTAGACAAATATTTTGATAAGATCGAAGAAAGTAAGCGCGTCACCTACTAGACTGTAGATTTAAAATTAAAAGTGACAATTCAAAGTTTTCTAATTTCCCGGTTCACTTGCAGAGAAAGTTTCGGAGAAGAAGAAAAAGGAGAAATCCACGGAAAATAAAGTGCCTTCTAAGAAAAAATCATGCGACACCGTCGGCTCCGAAAAAGCTGTCCGAGGAAGCTGCCGCCGCTAAGGATGTCTGTAATTCGATAGAGAATCAGGAGAATCGAGTGAACTGTGCCAATAGCAAAAACTATAATTCCGATAGTACAAGTAGCCTAGCTGAGACTGGATCGAAGGAAGTGGAGCGTTGTCAAAATGGTACAAACAAATCTAGAATTATTGCCGTTCAATTAAATGACTGTGCTTAAAGTCTTCGTTGCTTGATGTCGGTAAGCATTCATATCGCTCCTATGTTTCAATTTAGATTCTGCTAACGAAGCGACCGCGACAGGAACAACCAACACGAAGAAAAAGACCGGTAAATAAAAAACATGGTTTTTTTTATATTATAATAGATGTATCGTCATTGCTAATGTAATTCTCTGTTTACAGTGGATAAAAAAGTCGAATCCCAAAAGTCATTGAAGAAGAAACGCAAACGCAAGGATGAGAAAAACTCGGCGTTGCCACCTATGGCCAACACCGTCACCAGTTTAACTCCTAATACCCTCATTTTGTCTGGTGGAAAACTGATGCCCCTCGTAGCTCCGATGACGTCAAACATCATCGTGAATACGCAGCAGGCATCGACGAACCCGATAATCCTCGGTAACACGCAACAGAGTCAGATGATCGTGATGCAGCCCTTGGCGAATCGTGTCCAGAACTCCGTCGTCTCGATATGCAATCACGCTCTGATTAACACCGTGCAGAAGGTCACTCTGAAACACCGTGCCGAGTATTCGCACGAATATGGTTGTCGATTCTCACAACTGGGCGTCCAATGTGAAAAATATAATTAATGCCACGAAGATCGGCGGGCACAAGGGTATCTTGCCAAAAGGCAAAGAGATCACAAAGACGACTATGGCTTACAAAGTGCCTATACCAGCGATACACAAGGACAAAGTGGAGAAGCCCAAGGATAGCACGAGCAAGAAGGAGTCCGAAGTGAAAGCGAAGGCCAACAAGAATCATTCAAAGAGTCACAAAAGCGTTCAAAGTACGCCGGAAACGGCTTGAAGAGTTGAGTGTCGAGAAGAAATCGCCGAAGGGACCTGCCAAGACTCACGAGGACGCGACAATCGTCCCGCGAAAAGGTGCGCTTAAACGCGCTTTATCTACGGAATCTGATTCCGCGGACGAGCCGGAAGACAAGAAACGGAAAGACACGAACGATGAAGCAAACCAATCCGCCCAACCAATCGCTTCGAAAGCGACAGATTTCACCGCCACTTGCAAATCTATCGTAAGTTTGAAGCACGTTATAGAGAGAATAGGGGAGAACTATCCGAGACGAGCATGCGACTGTCAGCAACGAGAAGGAATCTCCTGTCACGAAATCAAATAACATAGTTACTCAAGCAGCAAATGATACTAGTTGCGAAGGAAACATCCGAGACGAGCAAATTAATGGATATCGTGGACACGAATTGTTTCGATATGAATAAGAAGACGACCGAGGATGTCGTGTCGCAGACCGTTGCCTCGGACAAATTTCCCAGTGAGTCAGGGACAGATGCACCTGATCGATCGTCTAATGATTTCAACATGTCGATCGACAGCATAACGGAAAAGAGCGACGGAAATATCGAGCACTTGGACGCGAAATCGACCTTGACGGACGTCGAAGTGGCGGAGAAGGCCGTCGGTTCGGACGGGCCGAAGAAAACGTGCAACTTGGGCACACGTTTCGACAGTCTTCTACGCGTGGCGACAGGCCAAGGAGCAACAGCGGGTCAATGACACGATAGGCGGCGTAGAGAGCAACAAGATCATTCTGAATTTGGATACGAACACTACGACGACGATGAAGTCCGATGCAAACATTGTCGACGCAGCGACATCGGCAACGGCATCGTCTTCATCGTCATCATCGTCGTCGTCGTCTTCGCAGCCACTAACAAGCTAACGTGGTCAACGATGAGACTAAATTGGTAAAGACTTCGAAGGACGAAATGCCGAAATCACTGCCGTACACCAGTGAGAATACATTTGTGCCGATCAGCAACAGAACGGACGGGTTACATTCGGACTTGTCCAACGACATATTCGCCTCTCTGCACGTTCCCTCCAGTTCGCATAATCCGGAATCGATATCACCCACGGCAGCGTTCCTGATGGCTTTTCCGCTTGTGTCGTCCTTGAACGGCAAAACCGAAGTTCCTGGACGAGGAGATGAAGGATGACTTCAAGTATCATAGTCAGACTCCGCCGATGCTGTTGCAGATAGGCACCATGGAGCCGAACAGCTTCAAGATCAAGACTTCCTCGCCGTCGCACGCGATCGCGGAGAAGCGGCTGAAAACATCCTGCGAGGAGAAGCAAATCGCGTCCGCGAGTGTAAACGCGAACGCCGACATAATCGTTCCTGTGGAATGCGCGACGACCAAGTCGTTGCCGAAAGGTGGTGAACGAGGAGACGTTGCGAGAGCCGTACAAGATAGTTCAGACCGTCCTGACGCCGAGTTTGGAGAAATCCGTCATGACCACCAGCGCGTATTCTTCCCATACCTCAGTCAATTTCTCCGCCGTGGACTCCTCATGTATCGTAAGCGATTCTCCGAATGTGGCGACGAATCAAAGTCGTTCGAGTCAATTGAGGACCTCGAGTACGCTGAACAGTGGTAACTGTAATCGCGTCTCAAGCGCCGGTAAATATCCCCGCGTCTACCGACAAGAGCGATATCGCGGATTGTACATCGTCCCAAGTGGCAACGAGCCGCAATCCCGACGTGACGTACTCCGGACCGCAGGACTTCTTGCCCAGCTACTCGACGATGCTGGGCCATAATCTCGGTACGCTGCAACGTATGTCCAACTCGTCTATGTTCAAAAATGCCAACGCGACGACGCAAGAATCGAACTCCACGGTCGGTCCGCACGTCGACAACTCTCAGAATTTGTTGAGCACTCGGCTTCGAGAACGCGACAGGTGACCACGAATTCCTCGTCCGCGGCCTTGCGATCCCTGCAAGCGGACTATTCGACTCAAACGAAGGACAAAGGCTCGCAAAGTTCATCGCATGTAATTTATCCGTCGCACAACAAGGACACACTCATCAATTCTGCCAGTATTGTTCCCGATCACCGTGTGAATTACGCTAGTCAGATGGACCGAAGTCTTCCGGTGACGTCCCAGAGCATACAGAGCTACTCTGTGCCAGCCAAGGAGTCCTCCCTTTCGATTCTGCCCTCTCAAGACATGCAACATATGTACAGCCAGACCAAGGACAGTCATGTTCTCTTAGATTTGAACAATTCCCAGCAGACGTTTACCGTTCAGAAAAAACAGGAACACATTATCGCGAGCTCTCACAACGATTACGTTGGTAACCAAGCGAAGGCGATGTCGCAGAAGGATTCTATATCATATACAAGCGGCGACAACGAGGCCGCGAAGCGCTCCATCGCGAAATCAAGAGTACGTTACGAAGACTGCGAGTCAGAGTTCTTCGGAAAATACTTTCCAACGGAACTATTCCAAGCTAAACAAGAGCACAGACACATTGAATCCGAATCAAGAAGCGAAGCTGAATAACGTGCTCAGCTCTAAGACTCAGGAACAGCAGCAGCAGCAGCAGCACAATCACATACGCGATCCGGCCTACGTTCCCGCAAAGAAGCTAGATGTAGATCCATTCGCCCAGTCGTACCAGTACGACGTCAAGGAAGCGATGAGCAATCCGAGCGAACGGACGAACGTTCTGAACGCGAATACCGACGACACGCATAGCAATTACGTTTCGTATCCCAGTAAGGATGACAAGAAGACAAACGCCGTCTCGACTGTCGCTATGTCCAACAACAATAAGCCAGCAGCGGTGCAGCAGAGCGCCGTTCCACGATACTCGCAACAGACGCAACAGACCTCGTCGTTTATCACCACGTCCAACTACGAGCAGAGCACGATGACGGAGAATCACACCAAGTCCACGACCACCGTCGCTCATAATTCGTCCAATTTTAGTATTATCTGGACGACATTCTCGCCGGTCAGCGGTAGTGGCGGCGGTGGCAACAACAATCTGGTGCATTACGATCAGGGACAGCCACATCCGAACGATAATACCGAGGCAAAGACCATCTGCGAGAATTATAGCTACGTACCGTTGCACAAGGACAACTCGAGTTTCTCTAATCAAGTGTTGATTGGTGACAATTATCCGAATAGCTCAACCATGTCGACCGGGATCGACAAGTCGCGGCAAGGAAAGATCGAGTCGCAGAAGCAATCCTTCGTTGATTCCTCGAAGACCAGGAATGATCCGTCGAAGCAGAACCGGATGCAAGGTCAGCAGGCCGGCAACGACTACAAGTTTCCCGACGGTGGTAAGAGCAAAAACAAGTACGGCATAGATTCGGACTACATGCAGAACGAATACGGCGCTGCCATGGATCAACAGCAGCATTCCCAGCAACACGGTCAGAAGAATCATCAAAATCTGTCGTCCAAGCAGGAAAAGGCAGTGTACACGTACGAGCCACAGATTAACTTCGATCTAGCGGAGAGTAACGCGCAGATGAAGTATTCGATCGAGGCTTACACCGGCGTGAATTTCAAATACACGGAGAAGACGCAGCAGCCAAGTCAGCACAAATATCAGATTCTTGCTCAAGGACAGATTCCTTTGCACGACAGCAGCAGTTACAGTAGCGACGTGAAGCACAGCCAGCAGCAGCAGCAGCAGCAACAGCAACAGCAATCGCACAGTAGCAACAATAACGGTAATACCAATAAGTCCAAGAGTAATCAGCACCAACAACACGCGATCAAGGCGCCGGTTAATTGGATGATGACACCGGAGGTCAAGCACAACACTAACTTCGCCGATATTATTCTACCGCCGATCGGCAAGGAGCTAGAGTTCTGCCAAAATAATTTGTTCACGCAGACACCTACGTACAACCAGGGCACACCAAATCAGTTCTATAACAATTATGATGTTTCCGCTGCCCATAGTTTCCCAAATCTACCGGTTCTGCAAAGTGATCCAAAGAGGTCCGCGGATACCTTCTATTCCGAGGAGCAACCGTTTCCGTGGTCTCCGACGAAAAACACCGTGCATAATAGTGTTGAGCATGCGATCGGCCAGTCATCGGTCAAGTGTATCGATCAGCATATTGTACCGTCGAGTTTGCAGAGTCTGGTAAGTGATCTCGATCTTAGCGCCAATCTGGACAAGCAGAACTTCCTGTTCGGCGCTGCAACCTCGTCGTCGAGAATCTCCGCGGAGCAGAGCAAGGATGCGTCTATAAAGGAGAAAGAGGCGAATAACGTATCTGGACGGGATCTTCACGCGATGTTGAATACTCAGAACGCACAGCATCCGGCTTCCACCTTCCTGTCAGTGAGTCAGTTGGTGGAGCATGAGAAGGCGGAGAAGAGCCATCAGCAGCAGAATCATCAGCAGCATCAACACCACCAGCATCACCATCCTCATCCGCATCAGCATTCGCAACAGCAACATCAACAGCAGCAGCAGCAGCAACAACAACAGCAGCAGCAGCAGCAGCAGCAGCAGCAGACTAGGAAACATCAGAGGAAGAGCAACGCGAGTCCCAGAACGACCAGCAAGCGGCAAATGGACATTCGCAAGTCTACAACAACCAACGACAATAATAATTTGCATCAGCGGCACGAGGAACAAAAATCATCCGGGCACGTGTTCACGGAACAGGGATACCAGCAGCCGCAACAGCAACAACAGCAGCAGCAGCAGCAGCAGCAAAAATATCAACAGAATAATGTCCACTGGAGAAGCAGAAACTGCAAAAGCAACTATACTGCGGAGGCGCTAATTGGTACCAGCATTCATGACACTGGCCAGGATAAGCACGCATCGATCAAGTTCACGACCAATTATCCCCAGAACAAATTCCAGAGCGGTTTGTCCGCGGATGCTGCGGTGATGCCTATCAATTACTTCTCTAGTGCGCCACCGCCGGACGACGGCACCGCGGCCGGTTACGGTCAATCGGTGGTCAATCAGAACTTCAACACGTACGCGTACTCGTCCAATTCCGCCAACTCTATCTATCCTACCAGCAACTTCATCAGCAGCATCTCCAACACGCCCAACAGCTACATGGCCATGCCGCTGCATGAGAACGCCGCCGATTACGTGCAGGAGACTAACTTTCTGTTGCCGAACGTGGCCGGTACGAGCAGCTCGTCGAGCGCTAGCACCGTTAATACGTCCAGCGCGAACACGACCTCCACCACGGCTGGGAACGCCAACGGGAACGGGAAGAATCATCAGCACTACGGGAAGCATCCTAACTGCGACAAACGTTCGTATTCCACTGCCGCGAAGAAGGGCAAGCGGAAGGCTCTCGAAAACGGACCCATGCAGAACCTGGAGGGAACCTTTCCTCTAACCGGCATCAACTCTCCGATGGAGGAGTATCATCATTCGGCGGCGTTCCTGGCGGCGCCGCCACCCCCGCCTCCACCGCCACCAGCCCGCCAATGCTCTCTATCAGAATCATCCGCAAACGAATGTCTACGCTAAGACTGTCAACGGTCTTCCACCGCCCCCACCGTCGGCCATGGCGAGCGCTCAGGGTGTCACGACCGTGGGAGCGGCCGGTTTTTCCATGAACTCCAACATGGTCCGCGGAGGAATCGTCTCGAGCAATCCGATGGCCATGCCGCATCATCCTTCGGGCACCAGTCTCACCAACTTCAACCTAAGCACGATCTTTCCTGAAATGAATGATAAGGTATCGGATCACGTCCAATAAATATTGTAGATACGGTTCGTTCGATTTTTCGTGCGTCAACAAAAACCTTGCTTTCTTTTTCAGGTCACCGGATACAAATCCTCGAACGGTATACCACCCGGCCTATCGCAGACGTCCAATCAGCCTGCGACCTATACGCAACGAAGTAATTATCCGTCGAACGCTCTGTGCCATTTGCCGCAGGTGTGTTTATAAACGTGTCTCCGTAATACCAAATCCGATTGTGCGAGCCTAGGAAGTGTGTATATACGTTGTTTGCAGGTTTCGGAAGGCACGCAATTCATTAATACCGTTCCACCGCTTCCCGTATCTCCTGCTCCTTCTCCTCCTGCCTTCTCATTCCTTTCACTCCTATGACGAGGTTTCATAGTTTGTGATACGATCGATCATCGCTTGTACATATGTAAATACCATATATTATTCATTAAATTAAAAGACGTTGATACAAAAAAATGTATATTTGATTTATGTTAGCGTGTTGAATATTTAAATTATAAAACAAATGATCCGCTAAAGTTATAGACGGTTGAGTAACGATTTTGTCATATATTAGATTAAAAAGTATCGTACATAGAATTGAGTTTATTAATCGAAGTTCCTTTTTTTGCATCATGCGATATATTTTTATGCCCATAATTCACGTTCTGGTATTGACTCTCTAATTGTCGAGTTACGCTGTCGAATTAATAAGATTTATTAACATTGAAATTAATAAGAATCTTCATTCAGTTACGAACGTGATTAGGTACATCAGTCGTGTAAAGATTTGGATATTTACAGATAGGCAGAAACCGTGTCATTATCACAGAGCGTATATTTAAATACATATCATTATAAGTCCGTAAATGGCATCCAGTCACCTTATATCTTTAGTAGGAGGCTTGAGTGGTATTTTGCCCGATAATAAATTTTCTCAGCCAAGAACCTATTCTTTTCATCGTCCGTTAAATGAACCCGAAATCCACGAAATTATAATGATTTAAACGGATTGACTGACCGATTCAAACTGATAAACCGTGAATTCCGGATATATAAAACAGGATTATTTACTAATTTATTATAATTCCATTCTTTGTACTACATATTACAATGTGCAGTATTTATTTAACCCTTCGAGAAAAACCTTTTTTTTATTCACTGAGAACACTCTGGGTCAATCTGACCCTACACACACACTTTCTTTGATTGTCCCCATTTTAAATTGACGAGTGCGATTAGCTTGAAAAAATTCCCAGATGTACTTGGAACATTGTTAAATCAATTGATAAGCGCAGATACGATTAAAACCGATTGAGTAGAATTCAGATGAATCCGGAAATATCGCATTAATCCGATTCCGGTGTTGTATTAAAATTTCACGATTGATGCGGATTCAATACGATTCATGTGGTCATTTTATTTACCCGATTAAAATGGATTAGGATTAATACGATTGAAACTGATTCAGTCGGATTCAGATCAATCCGGAAATATCGCATTAAATCCGATTTCGGTGTTGCATTAAAATTTTACGATTGATGCGGATTCAACACGATTCATGTGCTCACTTTATTCATCCGATTAAAATGGATGTGCATTAATAGTATTAATACGATTGAAACTGATAACGACGGATTCAGATCAATCCGGAAATGCCGAATTAAAAACGATTCCGATTGATTTGTTATTAGAACCGATTCATTTCCAATCGGGCATCCGATTAACCGGATTGAAAACGCATTCATTCCGATTCAATTTCACCAAATTTAATACGGAACCAATCGGATTTAATCGGTCATTTTCAGCAGGGTAGGTTCCGCCCCCCTGCGGGGGGCTCCACTATTGTTAAACTAGACACATAGTGTGCCCCCAAAGTACATGCGTGGGCTTTCCACGCGTAGAAAGTTGTAAACCCATATAGCACCTTGTCTCGGCGTGGAAAGTATATGCGTGGAGGCAGTAGGTTCCGCCCCCGCGGGGGGCTCCACTATTGTTAAACTAGACACATAGTGTGCCCCCAAAGTACATGCGTGGGCTTTCCACGCGTAGAAAGTTGTAAACCCATATAGCACCTTGTCTCGGCGTGGAAAGTATATGCGTGGAGGCAGTAGGTTCCGCCCCCCTGCGGGGGGCTCCACTATTGTGGAGCTAAACTAGACACATAGTGTGCCCCCAAAGTATACATGCGAATCCACCAGACGTTCCGTCCCAACATTATTATTTTATTCGAGATATTTTTGTTCTATACATTATATTGTCTGAGATATTTTTGGACTGAGATATTTTTGAACTGAGACATTTTGGACTGAGATATTTTTGAACTGAGACATTTTGGACTGAGATATTTTTGAACTGAGACATTTTAGACTGAGACATTTTTGAACTGAGACATTTTGGACTGAGACATTTTTGAACTGAGACATTTTGGACTGAGATATTATAGACGAGATATTTTTGCTGAGATGTTTTGGGCTGAGATAAAATGAGGGGTCACCCAGTAACAAGTAGCCAGACTTATTTTTTTATAATTTTATATATTTAAACTACCATCTTGACAAGTTACAGCTCTAATCAAATGATTCTACAAATCGACTTTTTACAACGACTTTGGGAGGATGCCAGATCGACTCATTTTCCAGTGTCAGTTGCATGCCAGACTCTTCAAAAAACATTTCTTTATACAAAAAACAATAAATATATAAAAGCTCAGCACTAATCAAATTTTTCCAACATAAGTGTTTTTTCGACAAGGTCAAAAGCGCCGCAACGCCCATTCCAGCGTAACAGCGCAGCCAGACTCTGCATTTCATCAACAACACTATTAAAACAAGAGAAATTATTTTGTTCCAAGACTAATCAAATCGCTGACACTTTTGTGTCGCTACCTCCCGGGCTAATAGGCGCAATGCTATAATACACACCAATTGTGAAGTCCGGCGCCGCGGCCTTTGAGAATAGGCTTTGTTGCTACTTATAAATAAAGAATTTTACAATAAAAAAATATTTTTTTACATCTACAAATGTTGCTAAAACCATTGCCCAAGTTTCAATAAGTTTCATTTTAATGTCTTTTTTAAAAAAAAATCCACAAAATTGCCTTGTTTTCAGCGTTTTACATGATCATGAGGCTCCTCCATTAACGTCAATTTGCTTTGCGATCTCTAGTGAGCTGCTTTCTCTGCTGAACGCTATCATAATTTTTCAGCACTCCAAAAAAAAGCCTTAAGGGTCGACAAGAGTAACACTACCGACCTCTGTCGGGTTGCTTAGCTGCGAGTCCGTATTTTATCGATTATAAATTTTTCAAGAGCCAAAATGGAAAATCCGGCTATGTACCGGGTTGCGGCTGATCTTACTGATTAAAACGAGCATAAGTTTAATGAGATTCGTTAATTAATTTGGCTAAAATTTGGTAAAAACCGTTTCTAAGCAGCTTTGCAAGAGAGGTCGGTAATGTTACTCCTGTCGACCCTTAAGGGGATCCTAAAGCGAAGCCCAAACTTCCTCGATGTCGGTAATGTCAACATTTCTAATCCTGTTTTCCATGTTATATATCTATATCTGTCCTTGTCTAACGAGAGGCATCTGTCCTTGTTTCGATTGCTGCGCCATCTCTCGCTACACGCAATACTGCTGTTCCGGTGTCATCACGTACATACATTACGTTCACGTAATCGTACTTTTCGTTTAACTTTTTTGTTTGGAGTCTCAGCCTAATTCTACAAACGGCATGATATTCCTTGATGTCTACTGAATGGACCTGCACCCTCATTTTGTAGCATCAAGTTGTAGAATTTTTATACGAAGCAAATATTGTTAAAGTGGATATTGTTGTGCCGGTAACTCGACTAGCGAGCTTCGGCACCGGATTCTTTGGACCGTCAGGAGGGAAGGGATATTCACCGAACAACAGCTCGTTTCCACGTTGTTTGAATAAAACGTTATTCTTTATTCCCAAATATCTTAGTTATTTCACTGCCCTGACTTGCGGGCGTTCGGTATTACACTTGGTTACGATTATCGGCTCCGTGTCTCGCGTCACGCGCTCGGTTATTAGACTGCCCGCCGCTTCTCGGAAGGGCGGGCTTTTTATCTCTTCGCGTGTTACTTCCGCGATGCTGACTTAGCTGTCAGCGCTTTTGCTTCCGGGTGAGCGACCTGTCGGCCGTTTGCGACACCCGGAATGCCACCTCAGGAGAGTTTGGCAATATTCGGGATGCGCGCTGACAGCTAGGTGTCGCAATTTGGGCAAGGCGACTTCCGCCTCACAACATCCCTCCCCCCTGGGAAAAGAAAAACTGAGATTTCTAATTGAAGTTTTTCGCATGTATTGAAATTTTCTAGTTAATTTTGTGTTTCTATTATTTTTCCGTTGTGTGAGGAAGTCGCGTTGCTAGTTCTTGTTTGTTTTTCTTTTCGCTGTCCAGATTATTGCGATTATGATCCCTGTTATGATTACAATTAGAGACAGGGATCCTACGGGATATATTACATATTTGTTTGATAGGAAGCTGGCCTGGTTGTCTTCTAGTTCTTGGCCTATCTTATTTAGATTTAGGCTTAATTTCGTTAGTTCCCCGGGATTTTTGATCACCGGTTCTAATTTTAATTCTGTTGCAAATTCGTTATTAATTTTGACATCTTCCGTCACTTGTTTGTACGTTAAGTTGAATTGTGGAAGGTGCATTTGCACGTACTTCGTGTGTTCTCGTTTTTTTGGTTCGTAGAGTCAGGTCCGTCGTGGTTAATTTGCAATTGTCAACTAATTTAATCTTTCCCGTTCTGTTAATGTCGACTTTATGTTCTCCTTGATTGTTGCATTGAATGGTTATACTCTGTTGATAAGGTGTGGAAAACAACCATGCCTGTGGCTCCGCTAGAGTTATCCAAAAGGTTACATTTGAGAGGATGTGACGACGCTCGCAATTTTCCTCTTTCGCTCTTATATATATTTGCACCTCGCAGGGCGCGTGCGGCGTTATGAAGTATACCGGGTGGTTCGTGTTACACACGAACGTTGTGTCGGATTGTTTACATTTATTTAGATCATTTTCCCTCAACGTTACATAATTTCGGTTTTCCTTATCAATCGCTAGTAGGTCGTACGTGGTTTTCGGTATTACGAATATGTTTTTTTCAGTCACCGTAGGGGGTTTATTCGCACTATTTCGTAATTTGGATATGTGACAATGGGGAAGGTCAGGATTGTGTATACGTTGGGGTTATTGTAGTAAGCGTTTATTTTTACAAATTTTTCTATGGTATTCCAGTTGTCTAATTGTATTTTAAAAGGAAAATGTGATCCTTGGGATAGGTTATTGGCCGTTGCTTCTTTTAATTCCGCTACAATATTTTCGATCGGGATTAGTCGCACAATTATAATATAATTCTTAGGGTAAATAAAGTATGCTAGCATGTTTTTTACGTCGCTTATTAACTTGATTGTAATCGCGGTTATCGCTATCAAATGTTCGTCTATCTTTTCGCGGCGCGCTAGTTTCGACGCCCGTTGCTGCACTCGTTTTGTAACAGTTGTGTCGTTTGTCGTTGTGTCGTTTGTCGCGGGTGATGTCTTGGTAAGTGCTATTCTTAATAATACTATGAAAATTTCTCTTTTGATGTCCGTCTGTCGCTTTTGTTGTGCCGCGTGAGGTCTTATTCTTCGATAAACGCTTTTAAACTCCTGAGAACGTACGGTTCCGGTGACGAAATCTGATGCGTCCGTCGCCGCGTTTACTTGCTCAGTCTGTAATCGCTTGCGTAATCTTTTGAGTCGCGCTGAAATAGATTCGCGTTTTTCAGTCACGTGTAACGTGTGTATGTCAGTCGTGTCGCTTACCCCGGCTTCTTTTTTAGTGTTACGTGCGTGGTGGGTGCCTTTGCTAATTTTTTCACGTCGTTTGACATGCTTATTGGGCATTCAAAATATGTCGGCTCCACTAAACAGTGTCCGACGAATACTCTTGGTGTAGGTTCTTTTGTGATGCCTACTCTGCTGCGGGGTGGTGAGTTTTCCTTCTTGTATGGTTGGAGTTTAAATGTAACTCTTCCGATGTGTACCTGCTTTGTGGCGTGTGAGATAACGGCTTTGCGCTTGGTGAGGAAATCATTTCCTAGTATTCCCTCATAATCGATCGGGAAATCATCCTCTACCACGTACATGGTATGGCGTATTTTCTGGCTTCCCAGATTTACGGTTGCTTTTATCTTTCCGAGAGTGTGGATCTTGTGTCCCGTCACTCCGGTCAATGTTAAGCGTTTCTCTCGTACCATAGTACCGCCTTTTAAATTTCCTACTTTGATTAGCGTTAGGATCGCTCCTGAGTCTAATAAGAAATTCGCTTTGCCCTTTTTGGCCTCTTGAATCGGCAGTGTTATCAGGTTTAAGGTGTGTATGTTACGTTTCCCTGTTATCTGCGACACTTGATACTCCTCGGCGGCTCGTGCCTTACTCTTCTTTGGTCTCTCGTCTTCTTCGCTGCCGCTACTGGAGGAAGATTCATCGCTCGTTTCTCGCGATTTCTTTTTCTTCACCTTTAAACCATTTACTGGCGCTTTTTTGGGGTCGTCCGTTTTCGATCGGCTTGATCGTTCCGTGTTAGGTCGTCCGTTCAGCGACCAACACTCTACTCGCTTATGCCCGGTCCTTTTGCAATAGGTGCACTCGAGCGTATTCGTTCCGCCGGGCTTGTCCGGTTTCGGCAACGAAAATCTATTCGCATGTCGGCTCGTACGGCAATCTCGCCCGTAATGGCCTGTTTCTTTACATTTGTGGCACTGTATCGCCTCGTTCCCCAGATTTCGCGCGTTTTCCGTGCTAAACTTATTTCTGTTTGTCGTCTGTCCGTTCCACGGGGAGGGGCCTTTTACCTTTTCTTCCGCACTGGCGCCGGTTATTGCTTCCTGCAAAGTTCGGTATCGCTGCGCTCTGACTATCATCTTGATATCGTCATGCAGGCCGATCTGGAAGTTATGCAAGGCTTGCATCTTCACACTGTCCAGTATTGCTTTCTGCTGCTCTTGCGAGTGCCCTTGGCCTTCTTCCATGGCCTCGTACAGTTCCCTCGCGAGTTTTCGACTCGACGCCCGAATTCCTGCGCTTTTTCTCCCGGTTCTGTTTCAGGGAGTTAAATTCCAGCTGCAGATGGGTCATACCGCGCTTTCCTAGGTATTCTGTTTCGAGCTCTTGTTTAGCTGTTCGAAATTTCGAATATCGCGCGTGTCGAAGTCTGTCATGGCCTTGCCCTTAAATTTCGTGCATAGGATTGCTTCTAGGAGCATCGCTTCGTCCGCGGGATGTATATTTTTCATGGCGTAGTTACTTGCGCTTATAAACTCGCGAACGCGCTCCCTCGATTCTCCGGTTATCTCGGGAATCATGTTTCGAGCTTCTTTCAGGCTGAGGAATCCGAGATTATGTCCTGGTTGGTTACGAACGTCGCTAATTGTCCGTCCGTATGTGACGTCTAGTGGGCCCTGGCTGCGTAAGCGGCGCCCTATTTCGGCCGGGCGATCGTAAGTGCCGGCTTCTATCCGGCTCACTCGATTCTCTGTAAATCGCGAATCGCGCGGAGCATTTCTGTGGAGCGGTCAAATTCCGCTGTTTCAGCACGTTCCATGCGGGGCCGTCTCATTTCCAGCATTAA
>JASTWP010001152.1:0-87703 GCA_030770255.1 Temnothorax ravouxi
CCGCCTCTAACTCTTCCTCTACCCTGTCTGTGTTCTGCCTCTGCCTCTGCTCTGTTCTCTGCTTCTTCCTGAGTCGCTCTACCTCTCCTCGCATCACGATAAAACAAGACAATTAAAAGAAAAAAGGAAATGTGTGTAGTGGTGTGTGTTGTGTGTGCGCGCGCGCGCGCGTGCATGCGTGGCGCGCGTGTGTGTTAGATCTTAGATGTTATTATCTATACGAAATTAATAATTTTTTATAGTAATGAACTTGCAATGACAAAAATCTTCTATAGAGAGGCCATCGTCTAATCTGTCCCACGCGTTCACAAGAGCACGATTTTTTATAATCCAACTATATCTTAATCTTGTTAAACGCTTTCTTGCCTTTAAAGTCGTCAGATTTCGACGAGTTGTCGCCTGCAATTCTCCCAATTTTTCTGTAAATAAGAAATTAAAGCAAATGTATATATAATAATATTTTACGTAATAATTATAAATATGTGTACATAGTTATTTCTAACATAATTTATATATTAATGTACAAAACTTACTTATCATCCATAAGTCATGGATTATCTGTAAATTTATGATTTAATGTGCTGTGGTATCGTTTTATTAAATTATTTAATATTTGTCCGTTTAAGCTTCCGATACGTTGAAAATCGGGTTGGTGCTACTCGTTTTATCAAAAACACGGCCGTAATAGCGAAAGTCACGTTATTGGATCGACGTCTCATATATAGCGATATGTCTGATTTAATATTATGAATAACTGTCATAATATCTTTTTTCAGGTAATGACGCCAAAGCCATTAAGCCTTTGTAAGTATTTCCTCTGATTGCTTCAAATTTGCTCTCTTTTTTCCTATGATTTTTCTAATATTTTTGCATAACGCCTATAAAATATTATAAAGATTTAAATAACTAATTAAAAATATGAATTGTTATTGTATGCATATAATATTTTTAATATATTATGTTAAAAATATTATGCATACAATAATAAAGATTGAGATTGAGATTTAAGATTGAAGAGAAGAGAAAGAGAGAGAAGAGAGGAGAGAGAGAGGAGAGAGGAGAGAGAGAGAGAGAGAATTGATACCTGTGAAGAATGGAAATAACATCTTTTCTTGCGTCTTATTCGGACTTTATGCAAACGGGCGCTACTGAAGAAATATTTGCTGACGCTACCGTTTTAAAACTGCTTCTATTTATTAGAAAATAAAATAAAAGTACAACTGTTACTGAGACCACCAATTTTTTACATTAATGGCTCAAAATTTAATCATTGTAAGTTATTTAAAATTTAGTAATAATATCTATTTAAAAAGTTGTAACAATGATCTAAACATAAAAAATTATTATTTTTTTTTTTACATATTTTTTCTATTCTAAGGAATACCTTTTGCGTAGGTTATCATGGAACGAAGGAAATGTACCAGATTATTAAACCAATTAGAATATATAGTCACTAAATTAGCACCGTCATTGCGTCCACGAACAGTAATGACCGATTTAGAATTTGATCTTCAAAAGCTTTTTTAACGTTCTTACCATATCTGCTGAAGTTAATAAGACGCAAGAAAGGATGTTATTTCCATTATTCACGCAGTATCAATTCTCTCTCTCTTCTCTCTCTCTCTCTCTCTCTCCTCTCTCTCTCTTCATCTCTCTCTCTCTCTCTCTCTCTCTCTCCCTCTCTCCCTCCCTCCCTCTCTCTCTCATTAATCTTAATCTCAATCTCAATCTTTATTATTGTATGCATAATATTTTTAACGTATATATTAAAAATATTATATGCATACAATAACAATTCATATTAAATATTTTTAATTATTTATTTAAATCTTTATAATATTTTATAGGCGTTATGCAAAATATTAGAAAATCATAGGAAAAAAGAGAGCAAAATTCGAAGCAATCAGAGGAAATACTTACAAAGGCTTAATGGCTTTGGCGTCATTACCTGAAAAAGATATTGTGACAGTTTCATAATATTAAATCAGACATGTCGCTATATGTGAGACGTCGATCGTCGTCCAATAACGTTACTTTCGCTATTACGGCCGTTTTTTGATAAAACGAGTAGCACCAACCCGATTTTCAACGTATCGGAAGCTTAAACGGACAAATATTAAATAATCTCTACTATTATATAAAGGGAAAAGTTTGTACTGTTGTTCGGAGTAATCTTAGAAACTATTGGACCGATTTTGAAAGTATTGTACATGAAGTAGGGGTAGAATTTTCCGAGGAGTGTTATAGGGTGTATAGTTTTTTCGTTACCGATCTTCTGGAAACCGATTTTTCTAATTTCTTTAATTTTTCGGAAAATAATTGACGGAATCTTAAAGAATTATATATGAAACAGGGGTAGAATTTTCTGGTGAGTAATATAAAATGTATAATGTACTCTTATTTTTACTAAAATTTATTTCACCAAAATGTTATTAATTTTCTCTTTTCTCTTTTTTTACAAATTAATTTTTACTTTTTTTCTAATAAATAAATGTCTTTTTTTAATAATTTCTATTAATTTTAACGATCCAAAAACTTTATCCCACGTTATTTCCTTCTTATTTTCACTAAAACTTATCTCCTAAAAATGTTATTAATTTTTTCTCTTTTTTTTAACAAATTAATTTTCTTTTTTTTTTAATATTTTTTTCTAAATACGTTTTTTTTTTTAATTTTTAAATCTTACAACACTTTTATTTTCACTAAAACTTATTTCATCAATATGTTATTAATTTTCTGTTTTTCTTTTTTTTCACTTTTTTTCTAATCAATAAATGTATTTTTTTAGATTTTTCTGTAATTTCTATTAATTTCTAAACCTTAAAACAAAAGACGAATCATTATCTCGAATACACATCAATTTTTTATTTTAATATTACGTAAATTTTATTTCTTTTAATTTTTTTAAAACAATTTTAAGAAAAACACATTCTACTTTTAAAATAAATTTTCTACATTTAAAATTAATTTTTTTTAATTTTCTTGAGTAATAATTTAAATTATCCTTACTCTATCACTGCATGCAGAACTTATTGCCAAATATTTATTAATTATATAATAAACAAGGTTTAAAGACTCATATCCATGGCACTTGACAACATCCAATTTCAGAATTTCTTTCTCTGCAACGACTACACGCACGATCAAACAATAAATTTTCCACTAAATAAGTTTTACCCCAAGGGCAATAAGTTCATGGTGGAACCAACAGATAGGGCCTATTAGTTTAGCAGAAACCTCGCTGTCGCATATTAGGAGCCTATCTCATAATAGGGGACTTTCCTCTATTATTATTTTGCCAGCCATCAGAACCACTTAAACTATGGGAAACTTTTAAAAAAGATCTTTGTGAAGACATACTAAATAGGATACGTCATCAAAAATACGATTTTACTTTGCAATTTGATGAAAATATTTACAATAAAGGTTTGATTCAAATTGAAGATAAACTTTTAGAATTAAATGAAAAAAACTTGACTAAATTTGGTTTACCGTCAACAAATCGTTTAAATCATAATCTTTTTGAAGCAATACTGAAACAACCATATGACAGTAATCAGTTAAATGCATGTATCAAAGAAAATTATCCTAAGTTAGTGCCGGATCAACGTCAAGCATTTAACAAAATACTAGATAGCGTCGAGCAAAATGAGGGAAAGATATTTTTCATAGACGCACCTGGAGGTGCAGGAAAGACATTTCTCACTAACCTTATATTAGCTAAAGTTAGATCTTCTGGTAAAATGGATTTAGCTGTTGCTTCATCAGGTATAGCAGCAACGTTACTAAGTGGTAGAAAAACGGTAACATTACCCCTAAATGTATCTGTACGGCAAGAAACTGTTTGCTCAATACGTAAAAATGGACCACTAGGTAAAGTATTACAAGAGATTTCCTTACTTATATGGGATGAATGCGCAATGAGCCATAGGGCACATATGGAAACGATCAATCGAACACTCCAAGATTTGAGACATAGTGAAAAATTAATGGGTGGCGTAACTTTAGTTTTTGCAGGCGATTTTCGACAGACATTACCTGTAATTGCTGTAATTGTAAGGGGAACCCGCGCTGATATAGTTAAAGCATGTTTGAAATCCTCGGCAATGTGGAGTACCATACAGACATTTGAATTGCGAACCAATATGAGAGCCAGTTTAGGAGGAGGAGAAAGTGATTTTACGACAAAGTTACTGCACCTTGGCGATGAAAATATTCCTAATGATAATAGTTTAATAGAAATTGACCAAAAACTGGGACAAGTGGGTAAGTACAAATGATTTAATTACGAAGATTTATCCAAATGTGGAATGTTTATTGCAGAAAAATTATAAATGGTTGTGTGAAAGAGTCATTGTATCTCCAAGAAACGAATCTGTGAATGACATTAATGATATCATTTCGAAAAAAATTAAAGGGAATAATAAAGAGTACAAATCAATCGATACTGTGGTTAATATGGAAGATACAGTATATTATCCCCAAGAATTTTTAAATAGTTTAAATCCGTCTGGTTTTTCACCACACCGTCTGATTTTGAAGATTGGTATACCAATCATCTTATTGCGCAACTTAATTCCACCGAAATTATGCAATGGTACGCGACTTCAAATTAAAGAATTGCGTAACAACATCATTGAAGCCATTATACTTATCGGCCCCGCAGAAGGGGAGTTAGCGTATATTCCGCGTATTCCAATGATTTCAAATGACTTACCATTTTCCTTCAAACGTTTACAATTTCCAGTTAAAGTTTCTTTTGCGTTAACGATTAATAAATCACAAGGACAAACTTTCAAATTTGTAGGCATAGATTTAAGAAAAGAGTGTTTCTCACACGGACAACTTTATGTTGGTTTATCTAGAATAGGAAACGCTAAAAATCAATATATTCTGATACACTAAAGAGAAATAAAACCAAAAATATAGTATATTCAGAAGTCCTATAATTAAGTCAGAATTCGGCAACAAATGCACTTTTGGCAAATTTTCTCTCACAGATTGATTCAGTAAAGAACCAAACAATATTTATTTCTGATGAGATTATTATAAAACAGGGTGCAAGTAGAAACTTGTACATTGCTTCCTCATGTTTTTTAAGTAAGCATATTTTTTAAGAAACCTACATTGCTTTCTCTATTTTAAACCATAATTATTTATATTTATTTGTTTTGGCTTCCTCATTAGAGGAAGCAATCAAAATTATGGACCTTTGATCGCATATAAAGCTAAGTCTAATCAACCAAACCTTAAAGAATTATATATGAAATTGGAGTAGAACTTTCCGGGAAATACATCACCCGTAAGAATTAGAAAAATTAAAAAAAAACGTTATTAACTTAAAAACTATTAGACCGAATTTGTATTAAAACCATATAAAATAGGGGTAGAATTTTCCGGCGAGTGCTATAGAGTGTGTATTTTTTTCGTTACCAATGTTCTGGAAACCGATTTTTTAATTTTTCTAATTCTTATGAATAAAAAAATTTAAATTCGACGTTTTCGAACATAAGCAACACATTGGTATAAAAAACTCAAAAAACAATTTTTACTTCGGTCTTTTCTACCCCTATTTCATATATAATTCTTTTAAATTCGGTTGATTAGACTTAGCTTTATATGCGATCAAAATTATGGACCTTTGATCGCGTATAAAACTGGGTCTAATCAACCAAATCTTAAAAAATTATATATGAAATAAGGGTAGAAAAGACTGAAAAATATAATAAATTTAGAAGTAGATCGATATCTGAATATTTGCGAAAGTTAGAGCTACCACGGACATTTTTTTAAAAATTCAAAATTTTTTTAAAAAAGAACCCCTTTACCGATCATCGCCAAATTCAATACCAACCTTCCTTGAATGATACTCTATCGATTAAAAAAAAAACAGCCCGATATCTCAATATTTGCGGAAGTTAGAGCACATACGGACAACATATGCACACACATACACACATACATACATACAGACGGACATTTTTTTTAGGCGATATTTCGACGTTTTACAACGATCTGAACATATTGGCAGAAAAAACTCAAAAACCAATCTCTTCGTTGGTTTCTTCTACCCCTATTTCATATATAATTCATTTAAATTTGATTGACTAGACCCAACTTTATACGCAATCAAAGGTTCATATATGAAATTCACGAAAACAAAGTTTCCTCTATGAGGAAGCAAAAATGGAACTTAAAAAATTCTCTACAAAAAACGTTATATAGAAAAATAGTGGATTAGGCCTAATAGGGACACCACGTTAAAAAAAACGCGCCTAACACTATACCTCCGAGGTAGTGTGGAAAATAATGTATTATCTCTGACAATGAGATGTATAAAAGTTGAAACTTTATAAAATGTATGACACCAAAATGATTGATCTTGAGAAAAAAAGTATAAAACGTTTTTTGTATAGAATTTTATAAGTTACAAATATTAACGAAGATTTATATACTATACACTAGGCGAAGTACTAAACACTATTTTATAAGTTATAAATTTTAACGCAGATTTATATATACTATAGGGTGCGTTCAGCCGATACTCCGCTAGCCTAGCAATCGTGAGCAGTCGCTCGTTTCCTCTCCTTTTAATCCATTGGGTGAAAGGAGAGGAAACGAGCGAAAACGAGCGACTGCTCACGATTGCTAGGCTAGCGGAGTATCGGCAGAACGCAGCCATACACTAGGTGAAATATATAATATATGCTTCGCCGGCGAAAATAATTCAATAGTGTGAAACTCGAGTAGAAAAAGACCGGTTACGACATGTTTAATTCATGAAAACATTTATGCGATCCGATTTGAAATTAGAAGCATTTAGTTATGATTCAAATTACGAATATCAATTTCATCCGAATGTAATTGGAAAAATGGATGCAATATGTGATCATTGTCAAGTAAAAAAGTTTAAAACTTAAGCACCTAAAATGTGTTATTCATGCAGAAAAGTTAAACTTCCGTCTTTAAATCAACCACCCGACACACTCCTTATGTTTGTTCACAATAAGAATATTGAAACACAAATGAAGTTTCAAGAAAAACGACTCCCGGGCTTCTAGTAATTTAATAAAACGATACCACAGGACATTAAATAATAAATTTACAGATAATCCATGACCTATGGATGTTTATAAGTAAGTTTTGTACATTAATATATAAATTGTTAGGAATAATTATGTACACATATTTATAATTATTACGTAAAATATTATTATATATACCATTTGCTTTAATTTCTTATTTACAGAAAAATTGGGAGAATTGCAGGCGACAACTCGTCGAAATCTGACGACTTTAAAGGCAGGAAAGCGTTTAACAAGATTAAGATATAGTTGAATTATAAAAAATCGTGCTCTTGTGAACGCGTGGGACAGATTAGACGATGACCTCTCTATAGAAGATTTATGTCATTGCAAGTTCATTACTATAAAAAATTATTAGATAATAACAAACAATTTAAATAAATAATTCGTATAAACTGTTTACTAAAATGTTTTTGTTTTATAAACAAACGGCGATGCGAGTCGAGCGCGGATCGTGGTGCGCAATAACAATTATAACTTGTATTTACAAAAGAACGTTTCGGCTCCTCCTTTGAGCCATCTTCAGCTTTATTAACAGAATAAGGATCATTCCTGCAGAGCTCGAGGCAGCAACCTCCCTTCCTGGAGAGATGTCGTGATAAACGAGCTGGTACACACGATTATGGTGGACATTTCCACTGAGAAACGGAAAAGACATTAAGTTATTCAATCGTTGAAGGAACAAAAAAGAAAAAGAAAAGGAGAGAGCTCACCTCAAGTTCTGCAGCAGTCAAAATTACAATAAAAAGTCGTAGCAAAACGGTGCGGATACAAAGAATCGCACATCTCGGAACAGTCAAAAATACGCAGCAAACCGGTGTAAATATAGAGAAACGCACATCTCGATATAGAAGCGAGAATATCGCAGTCACACAAGTGTCGGTTGGATACGAAATGAGAACGGTCACAAGCAAGCAGGTCCGCAAACGTGATTATACAGAGTAACCAACCGAAAAGGGAAACCAAAGGTTAAGCATTATTTATGATAGGCAAGTACGCGTGATGTAAGCAATCGGTATCTGACTGTAAATTCAAACTATGGCGCTGTTGTCTAATGTATAGAACTTCCGAGATAAGTCGCTTGTAATGAAATCTCTCGTGATCCAATATCTCGACGCCGTCCCAATCGAATTCATGGTTATTCTGAATTCTGTGATCAGTGATCACGGAGTGGGCAGAACTATTTCTATTAATGTGGTTACGATGTTCAGATATTCTGGTTTTTAGTTGTCTACCAGTTTGACCCACGTATGATGCGTCGCAATCACGGCAAGAGATCTTGTAGACCACATTACTTGATGTAAAAGTCGGAAGAGCATCCTTCTGAACTTTGATTAATTTACTTAATTTATTAACACTGTAGTATGATAGGTGCGTATTAGATCCTCTAAAAATATCTTTAAATTTGATGGAAATTGACGGCAAAAACGGAACGGTAAACCATTTTTTAGAAGCAGTGTCGTCATCAGTATCGTTCGGATTTTGTTTTTTAGTTTGTTTAAAAAAGAGACATTTAAGACGTTCGTGAATAGTGTTAAATATAAGGTCTAAAGGGTAATCATTGTTCAGAAGGATGCTAACGATAAGTTCTAAGTTTTTCTCGTGGAATTTCGGATGGGATAATAAAAAAGCTCGGTCGATAAGTCCTATGATGGTACCACGCTTTTGAGACGAGGGGTGACAAGAATTGTAATTTAAGTAACGGCCCGAAAAGGTAGGCTTATGGTACCAATCAAATTCGATCAGCCCATTGTTGTTAATAATGGTAGTATCTAAAAAATTCAGTGTTTTGTTACCAACCTCTATAGTAAATTGTAAACGTGGATGGAACGAGTTAAAAGTTTGTAAGGTAAAATCGACCATATCGTAAGGGATGGCCATCGCAATGTCATCCACGTATCTGTAGAAAAACGGTAAAGAAAAATTAAGAGTTCTAATCGCCCTCGTCTCAATGTCTTGTAAAACTAGATCCGCGAGGACCGGAGACAAAGGAGAGCCCATTGGGAGATCCGAAATTCTGTTTATATATGATGTTATTAAATCTGAAAAAGGTCGAGTCGAGAATGATTCGTACAGCAAGAACGAATTCATCTTTGGGAATGCCACAGTTTTCTGAAAGATGTTCCCATCTATTACAAATGCTATCAATAGCCAGATCCGAAGGAACGTTTGTAAAAAGCGAAACAACGTCAAGGGAAACAAGAGTGTAATTGTCATCCAAGTTTGACCCGTTCAAACTATCAACTAGTTGAAAACTGTCTTTAATGTGGCTATTGGCTTTAGGAATGCTCGAAGAAATTATGTTGTGTAAGAATCTGGCTAAATTGTGTAAAGGACCGTCGATGGATGAAACTATAATTCTTAACGGATTGTTTTGTTTGTGGATTTTCGGAAGTCCATAGGCTCTCGGAAGTACTCCATCACTAACGTAGAGAAACTTATAAGTAGCAGAAGTAATAAAATTCAAATTCTTCCATCTAGTGAGCAATGCTGGTTACTCTGTATAATCACGTTTGCGGACCTGCTTGCTTGTGACCGTTCTCATTTCGTATCCAACCGACACTTGTGTGACTGCGATATTCTCGCTTCTATATCGAGATGTGCGTTTCTCGGTTTCTCTATATTCACACCGGTTTGCTGCGTATTTTTGACTGTTCCGAGATGTGCGATTCTTTGTATCCGCACCGTTTTGCTACGACTTTTTATTGTAATTTTGACTGCTGCAGAACTTGAGGTGAGCTCTCTCCTTTTCTTTTTCTTTTTCGTTCCTTCAACGATTGAATAACTTAATGTCTTTTCCGTTTCTCAGTGGAAATGTCCACCATAATCGTGTGTACCAGCTCGTTTATCACGACATCTCTCCAGGAAGGGAGGTTGCTGCCTCGAGCTCTGCAGGAATGATCCTTATTCTGTTAATGAAGCTGAAGATGGCTCAAAGGAGGAGCCGAAACGTTCTTTTGTAAATACAAGTTATAATTGTTATTGCGCACCACGATCCGCGCTCGACTCGCATCGCCGTTTGTTTATATGACAATTTCACGAGTCCAAACTTAGTTTTGTTTTTGTTTTAATAAATTTTTAAAATAAAATAAAGATATGCGTTCCGTATTTACTTCTGTACACAGGGTAGGGAAAAATTATTGGTCAAGCTTTTGCCAGTCGATTCTACTCGTCGAGATCGCCAACATTGCATCATAAACATGGTGCCGCAAAATTAACTTTGAAGGTCATTTACAATGTCAAATTTTTTTATTGGCTTATTCAATTCTACTCGTCGAGCTAAACAAAAGTCTCAAAGAGACCACATGCCGAAAATCAATATTTCATAGAGAAATCTTTGTTTGAAGTTTTTAGAAGCCAAAATATTTCGTAAAATTAATTGTCATGGGTGTAAAATCTGCTTAATCTACTCTTAACGCTACCCAGGAACAACGAAGTGGGCGTGGTAGATTTTTGTTCCTTTTGGGGTGACTTGATTATTGTGAGTTCTCTTCGCCTCTCACCTCGGGGTGACTTGATTATAGTGAGTTCCCCTCGCCTCTCACTTTATCGTCGTCGACGCTGCCTACGAACAAACAGAACTGACCCATCGGTCCCAATAGCTCTGAGCAGTTGTGCTTGTCTGCCAGCTTCGATGTGACCACCACCGTTATCAATGCAAGCTTGGAGTCTCTCCACCAAATTATCTCGCACTCTACAGAGCACAGCTCGATTTCGTGCTAAAGTAGCAACCGCCTCTTCAATGCGATCTCGTAAATCCTGTGCCGTCCTTAAAGCCCTGCCTGACCCATAAACAATGGCTTTCAGAGCTCCCTAGAAATAAAAGTCCAGAGGGTTCAGGTCAGGTGAACGGGCGGGCCATAAGTGTGGCGCAGGATTACGACCGATCCATCGAGTTTCTGGCAGACAAGCACAACTGCTCAGAGCTATTGGGGTTGATGGGTCAGTTCTGTTTGTTCGTAGGCAGCGTCGACGACGATAAAGTGAGAGGCGAGGGGAACTCACTATAATCAAGTCACTCCGAGGTGAGAGGCGAAGGGAACTCACAATAATCAAGTCACCCCAAAAAGAACAAAAATCTACCACCCCCACTTCGTTGTTCCTGGGTAGCGTTAAGAGTAGATTAAGCAGATTTTACATGCACCCATGACAATTAATTTTACAAAATATTTTGGCTTCTAAAAACTTCAAACAAAGATTTCTCTATAAAATATTGATTTCCGGCATATGGTCCCTTTGAGACTTTTGTTCAGCTCGACGAGTAGAATCGAATAAGCCAATAAAAAAATTTGACATTAAAAATTATCTTCAAAGTTAATTTTGCGGCACCATGTTTATGATGCAATGTTGGCGATCTCGACGAGTAGAATCGACTGGCAAAAACTTGACCAATAATTTTTCCCCACCCTGTACATTTTTAAATATTTCTTAAATATTCTATATATATGATAAATAATACCTCGAAAAAAAACAGTGGTAATATTATACCTAAAAAAAATCTAAGTAACAAATGGTAGACGTAATCTTTGCATTTCAAAAAATCTCGAAAAAACCTATAAGCAGTAGTATATTTACCTCAAAAAACCGAAGTAACAAGTGGTAGACGTAATCTTTGTATCTCGATAAATCTTGAAAAAACCTAAGCAGTAGTATCTTTACCTCGAAAAAACCGAAGTAACAAGTGGTAGATGTAATCTTTGTTTCTCGAAAAATCTCGAAAAAACCCAAGCAGTAGTATTTTTATTTCCAAAAAATTATAACTCAAGTGATACACATCAAAAAAATTATGTTATTACAAAATACAAAAAAGAATTGATATCTCTTTTTAAATT
Organism: Temnothorax ravouxi; assembly: GCA_030770255.1. Classification (NCBI taxonomy): domain Eukaryota; kingdom Metazoa; phylum Arthropoda; class Insecta; order Hymenoptera; family Formicidae; genus Temnothorax; species Temnothorax ravouxi. The sequence goes on from JASTWP010001152.1 coordinate 11,918, forward strand.
ACAGCGCCAATTACAGAGAGAATATACACTGAGAATCTTTGTATCTCGAAAAATCTCGAAAAAACCTAAGCAGTAGTATTTTTATTTTCAAATATGTATGTTGTTACCTCGAAAGAAAACAGTAGTAATATTATTACAATCACAAAAAAGAAATGATATCTCTTTTTAAATGACAGCGCCAATTACAGAGAGAACATACACTGAGAAAAAAATGTGTTAATCTCAAGAAATATTTAGTCCGATACGTTCAACTGAACATTTTAGTTAGTTAACTAAACATTAGTTAAATTAATTAATTAAAGAAACGAAATAAATTGTTGAAACAACTAATATTTAGTTAACTAACTAAAATGTTTAGTTGAACGTATCGAACTAAATATTTCTTGGAATTAACAATTTTTTTTCTCAGTGTATTTTTCGAGATACAAAGATTAGGTTTTTTCGAGGTATAATATTACCACTGTTTTCTTTTCGAGGTTATAATATTACAAAAAATTATTTTAATCACAAAGAATTAAAGAGGTAACATTATAAAATAAAAATATTTAATTAAAATAAAATAAATAAATTTTTCTTGTAAAAAACTTGGCGCTGCTTTTTTAAGGTTTAGAGCCTCCGCACAAGACTTTTTTATAGCAATGTAGTGTAACGAAATGTGGGTCAACGCACAAGAAACGTATCGGTTACGGCGTTATACGTGAATACGTTTCTTGTGCGTTGATCTACGTTACGTTATCATACGCTATCATACGAGAGTCTTGTGCGGAGGCTCTTAAGCGGGGAGCCCACACTTCTGCACAACGCATAATGCGTAAGCATAAGAAAATTGATTGGTCTATTTCCTTATCCACATATGTATGGACCTTACGTATTATGTGTTATGCAAAAGTCTGTGTTCCCCGCTTTATCCAGACAAATTTGCATCGCGCATAAACATAAGCGTAAGAAATTGATTGGTTCATATATATGTGCAAAAGGAAATAGACCTACCTATCCATCTCTTTATGTATATGTTTATGCACCTATGCAAGTTTTTCTGGATTGACCTTAAAAAAGCAGCGCCAAGTTTTTTACAAGAAAAATTTATTTATTTTATTTTAATTAAATATTTTTATTTTATAATGTTACCTCTTTAATTCTTTGTGATTAAAATAATTCTTTGTAATATTATAACCTCGAAAAGAAAACAGTGGTAATATTATACCTCGAAAAAACCTAATCTTTGTATCTCGAAAAATACACTGAGAAAAAAAATTGTTAATTCCAAGAAATATTTAGTTCGATACGTTCAACTAAACATTTTAGTTAGTTAACTAAATATTAGTTGTTTCAACAATTTATTTCGTTTCTTTAATTAATTAATTTAACTAATGTTTAGTTAACTAACTAAAATGTTCAGTTGAACGTATCGGACTAAATATTTCTTGAGATTAACACATTTTTTTCTCAGTGTATGTTCTCTCTGTAATTGGCGCTGTCATTTAAAAAGAGATATCATTTCTTTTTTGTGATTGTAATAATATTACTACTGTTTTCTTTCGAGGTAACAACATACATATTTGAAAATAAAAATACTACTGCTTAGGTTTTTTCGAGATTTTTCGAGATACAAAGATTCTCAGTGTATATTCTCTCTGTAATTGGCGCTGTAATTTAAAAAGAGATATTAATTCTTTTTTGTATTTTGTAATAACATAATTTTTTTGATGTGTATCACTTGAGTTATAATTTTTTGGAAATAAAAATACTACTGCTTGGGTTTTTTCGAGATTTTTCGAGAAACAAAGATTACATCTACCACTTGTTACTTCGGTTTTTTCGAGGTAAAGATACTACTGCTTAGGTTTTTTCAAGATTTATCGAGATACAAAGATTACGTCTACCACTTGTTACTTCGGTTTTTTGAGGTAAATATACTACTGCTTATAGGTTTTTTCGAGATTTTTTGAAATGCAAAGATTACGTCTACCATTTGTTACTTAGATTTTTTTTAGGTATAATATTACCACTGTTTTTTTTCGAGGTAACAACACATACACTACTACGCGTGTACTTGGCGCCTTTCTTTACCTTTTTTTTAAAAAAGGTAATTTTGTACAAATATCATGCCTTTTTTGTAGTATTACGCATTTTATAAACAGTATGTACAGGGTGTTATTTCGATACAAAGATTACTTCTACCACTTGTTACTTCGGTTTTTTTTAGGTAAATATACTACTGCTTATAGGTTTTTTCGAGATTTTTTGAAATGCAAAGATTACGTCTACCACTTGTTACTTAGATTTTTTTTAGGTATAATATTACCACTGTTTTTTTTTCGAGGTAACAACACATATACACTACTACGCGTGTACTTGGCGCCTTTCTTTACCTTTTTTTTAAAAAAGGTAATTTTGTACAGATATCACGCCTTTTTTGTAGTATTACGCATTTTATAAACAGCATGTACAGGGTGTTATTTCGAGGTATAATACTACCACTTTGTTTTTTTCGAGGTAACAACATAATACATATATACTACTATGCGTGTACTTGGCGCATTTTTTAACCTGTTTTTGAAAAAGGTTAATGATATACAAAAGCTTTTGTCGCGCATATCGATTTTCAATAATGGATAGATATTGTAACAAATACGTTTTACGTTCATTCGAAAACAAATTATGTGTACACATAATAAAAATTGTATGAATTAAAATTATGTGTATACACATAATAAAAGTGCGGAATTATTTTTATGTCAGATATAATTTTTATTCATCCAATTTTTATTATGCCAAGACAATTTTAATTCATCCAATTTTTATTATGTCTATAATTTTCATTTGTCCAGTTTTTATTATGTCTAGACATAATTTTATTTCAACGAATTTTTATTATGTCATAACATAATTTTAGTTCTGCCGCTAGGGAATTTTTAAGTCGATTCTTATGAATCAAGCTTGAATTCGATGTCTAGGTATCCCAGGTTGCCGATAACGGGTTACAAATAGTGCGCTCCATAGTTTTCGGTGTCCAAGTGTAATAATACGTTGAATTCGATGTCTAGGTGTCCCACGTTGCCGATGACGAGATCCACATAGTGCGCTTCGTAGTTTTCGGTGTCTACGTGTATTAATACCTCAAATTCAATATCTACGTGTCCTACATTTAAATTTAAAGTTATTAATACACCTAGTCACCAAAAACTACGAAGCGCACTATGTGGACCTCGTCATCGGCAACCTGGAACACGTAGACATCGAATTCGAGATATTATTACACCTAGACACTAAAAACTACGGAGCGCGTTATCTGGACCTCGTCATCAGCAACCTGGGACACCTAGACATCAATTTCAAGGTATTAATACACGTAGACACCGAAAACTACGGAGCGCACTATGTGGATTCCGTCATCGGCAACCTGGGACACGTGGACATCGAATTCAAGGTATTAATACACGTAGACACCGAAAACTACGGAACTCACTATCTAGACATCGTCATCGGCAACCTGGGACACCTAGACATTGCATTCAACGTATTATTACACCTGGACACCGAAAACTACGGAGCTCACTATCTAGACATCGTCATCGGCAACCTGGGACTCCTAGACATCGCATTCAACGTACGATTACACCTGGACACCGAAAACTATGAAGCGCATTATCTGGATCCCGTCATCGGCAACCTGGGACACGTGGACATCGAATTCAAGGTATTAATACACGTAGACACCAAAAACTACGGAGCGCACTATGTGGACCTTGTCATCGGCAACCTGGGACACCTAGACATCGAATTCAACGTACGATTACACCTGGACACCGAAAACTATGAAGCGCACTATCTGGATCCCGTCATCGGCAACCTGGGACACGTGGACATCGAATTCAAGGTATTAATACACGTAGACACCGAAAACTACGGAGCGCACTATGTGGACCTCGTCATCGGCAACTTGGAACACGTAGACATCAAATTCAACATATTATTACACCTGGACACCGAAAACTACGAAGCGCACTATGTGAACCTCGTCATCGGCAATTTGGGACACCTAGAAATCGAATTCAAGGTATTAATACACGTAGACACCGAAAACTACGGAGCTCACTATCTAGACATTGTCATCGGCAACCTGGGATACCTAGACATCGCATTCAACGTATTATTACACCTGGACATTGAAAACTACGGAGCTCACTATCTAGACATCGTCATCGGCAACCTGGGACACCTAGACATCGCATTCAAGGTATTAATACACGTAGACACCGAAAACTACGGAGCTCACTATCTAGACATCGTCATCGGCAACCTGGGACTCCTAGACATCGCATTCAACGTATTATTACACCTGGACACCGAAAACTACGGAGCTCACTATCTAGACATCGTCATCGGCAACCTGGGACTCCTAGACATCGCATTCAACGTACGATTACACCTGGACACCGAAAACTATGAAGCGCATTATCTGGATCCCGTCATCGGCAACCTGGGACACGTGGACATCGAATTCAAGGTATTAATACACGTAGACACCAAAAACTACGGAGCGCACTATGTGGACCTTGTCATCGGCAACCTGGGACACCTAGACTTCGAATTCAACGTACGATTACACCTGGACACCGAAAACTATGAAGCGCACTATCTGGATCCCGTCATCGGCAACCTGGGACACGTGGACATCGAATTCAAAGTATTAATACACGTAGACACCGAAAACTACGGAGCGCACTATGTGGACCTCGTCATCGGCAACCTGGAACACGTAAACATCGAATTCAACGTATTATTACACCTGGACACCGAAAACTACGGAGCTCACTATCTAGACATCGTCATCGGCAACCTGGGACACCAAGAAATCAAATTCAAGGTATTAATACACGTAGACACCGAAAACTACGGAGCTCACTATCTAGACATCGTCATCGGCAACCTGGGACACCTAGACATCGCATTCAACGTATTATTACACCTGGACACCGAAAACTACGGAGCTTACTATCTAGACATCGTCATCGGCAACCTGGGACACCTAGACACCGCATTCAACGTACGATTACACCTGGACACCGAAAACTATGAAGCGCACGATCTGGATCCCGTCATCGGCAACCTGGGATACCTAAACATCGAATTCAAGCTTGATTCATAAGAATCAATATATATTATATAAATACTTAATTTAGCTAAATAGAAATCTTCCTTCTGACCGATAAGTCTATCGACCTTTAATAATTTACCTACTAGATCGTTCGAAATACGCGCGCGATATCGAAACTGGCGATACCTGCGCCGCCAGTGTCGAAAAAGTGAAAGGGACATTTTCTCTGATCACGTGATCACACAGATCGGCGTTAGGAGGAGTAGGAGGTGGAGGAGGAGGAGGAGGAGGAGTATCTTAATAAAAAATTTTCACATTTGGACTTTGCGTCGCAATATCTCCGCTCGTAGGGCACGTAGCGGAAAATTATACAGGAGATACCCCCCTTATTTTGACCCCAACTATCGATTAAGCCTACTTAGAACTTGATCCGTTCACTCGTTATCGAGATCTCAACATCTCGGGTACTCGCAACCCGTCGCGTCGCGTAAAAGAGTCACGGTGCGGTCTCGCTCCGCGTGTACTTGGCGCGAGACACTACCGTGTCTCTTGATATTAAAATATATATTAAAATATATTCAGTAATTTTTCAATAACTTTCATTTCATTTATCATCAATTTTATAGTACTTTCAGCAAAAAATTTTCATCTGGGTCAATTGAGACAGAATTTCAGTAAAATTCCATTATATTCAGTAAAATATTTCCATCAGGGTAATAATAATAGTAATAGAACTCTCTAAGATTTAAAATCAATTTAATATAAGAACGCCATCAAGTCCGAGCTAAGATCTAGTTGCTAAAATGCAACCTCTATTAAGCTGGACCCCCCCACCAGCGCAAATCAAGTTCGCACTAGGTAAAAAATTTAGTGCTATTTAGGTGCTAATTAAGTGCCCTAGTCCAAATTTTGGTGCTCGAACCGTTTAGCAGAAAATCGCGTAAACAATGGGGGGGTTCAGCTTGCCATTAAGCTGGACCCCCCCCCATATCAGAAAATGGTCCTACATAAAAAACAAGTACACTATAATTTAGTGCTAATTAAGTGCTCTAAAATAACGATAAAATATTGACAGATTATAACATTTAGGATTTAAATATACCACTATATATTGAAGACAGTACCGTCGCGGTCGACACAAACACTAAAAAAATTTGCTGCATAAATATATTCGTTACTAAAATGATCGAAAACATATATATTATCAAAATATTCTCAGATCTGAGTTTATTTGTAACAGTAAAACAATTACGATAATTAACTTAGACCAGCCGTTGGCGCTGAGCACTAAGTTCCGTCACCTGATCGTCTACGAATTGCTCGCATGATTATGGTATTAAAATAATTCTCAGACATTGTACTTTAAAAGAATATCACGATTTGAATTTAGTGCTAGCTGTATAGCGTTGAAATTAATTTATTAATTTATGAAGCGCGCGCGCAGCGTTCTATAATTCTTTGCAGAATCGTCAAAGAATTAGGTGCTTGCGTGATTATGCTGTCAAAATTATCCCGAGACATTGTATGTACTTTAAGAAAATATCACGATTCGAATTTAGTGCTAGCTGCATAGCGTTGAAATTAATTAATTTATCCATGGAGGACGGCGCGCTTCAAATCGTGATATTTTCTTAAAGTACAATCTCTCAGGATTATTTCGGCACCATAATCACGAGAGCATTTAATTTTTTGACAATTCTGTAACGAATTACAGAGCGCTGTGCGCGCGCTCCATTGATTAATTAATTAATTTCAACGCTATGCAGCTAGCACTAAATTTAAATCGTGATATTCTCTTTTAAAATACAATGTCTGAGAATTATTTTAATACTATAATCATGCGAGCAACTAATTCGTAGACGATCAGGAGACGGAACTTAGTACTCAGCGCCAATGGCTGGTTTAAGTTAATTATTGTAATTGTTTTTTATTGTTAGCAATAAACTCAGATTTGGGAATATTTTGATAATATATGTTTTCGATCATTTTAGTAACGAATATATTCATGCAGCAAGTTTTTTAAGTGTTTGTGTCGACCGCGACGGTACTGTGTTCAATATATAGTGGTATATTTAAATCCTAAATGTTATAATCTGTCAATATTTTATCGTTATTTTAGAGCACACTTAAGGGGGGAAGGTCAAGTAAATGGCCGTTTTACGGCTCAGGCGACAAACTTCACACTCGTCTGAAAAACGCTACTTTCGCCCCTTGGTGCACAATATACTATTGTTGTTCATATTTTTTATTGTTTCTATCGTATATCGACTGATATCTTTCGGGAGATCGTATCTCAAAAACTGTCACTTTACAGGATTCGTAAATTTTTGTTTTGTTGATAAGCAACAAACAAGATAGTTTGCTTTACTGTTCAAAAGTATAGTGATTTGGAATTAAAATACAGCTTTATTGTTTAATTTGATATTATTCGTGGGAAACAAACGCAAAAACGCAATTTTTATAGATACGACTTTGCACTTCAAAATTGTAATCAAATGAACAAGATACGACATATTCAGTTTTAAATAACATTTATTATTGTCATTTAAAAATAAATATGTCGTATCTTGTTCATTTGATTATAATTTTGAAGTGCAAAGTCGTATCTATCGAGTATCAAATACGAGAAAATACGAGAAAATTTTGATAACTATAATTTATTTTTGGTAATCTATTTCAAGATAAGATGTAGACACTTAGCTTCGAGGTTGCCTGACTGAGCGTTTAAGCAGAAAAACCGGAAATTGTGTAAAATCAATCTCGAATTGTGTAAGATACGACCTCCCGAAAGATATCAGTCGATATGTGAAAAATATATTTCTTGATTAAATTAATAAATTAAAATTTAAGAAATTAATAATAAAATAAAAATTAATTTTATAAACTGAAATTAAAAATATTAGATATATTAATTAAAATTTAAATAAAAATAAAAATTATAATCAATAATTTTATAAACTACTAGCTGGTTACCCGGGCTTTGCCCGGGAATCGTTTTTCTTCAAACGACTTTATATTTGTGTTTTAATATCCTTAATCGAAAAAAATTCCTTTATCAGTTTGGATACCGATTCCCAAAAAGATCGGTAACGAAAAACTATACACTCTATAGCACTCCTCGGAAAATTCTACCTTTATTTTATATACTTTTGGTAAAAATTCGGTCGAATAGTTTAAGAGTATATAAAGAACAGACATACATACAGACATTCTATTTTATATATATAGATAAATTAAAAATATTTTTGTAACATTCTTTGCAGTGTGTGTGAAGATGGGTATAGTATCGGTATTGTTAAATTGATTAGCAATTTAATTATGTGATTGTACGTTTCAGTTTCAGACTGCGTTTCAATATTGAAAGTACGGCGCGTGTAGTTGACGAAGCGAAAGAATATACTTTTAAAATTCACACAAAAAATTGTTACTATATATATAGGTAAACAAAGTTCAGGCTGGCCGTATTTGGCAGTTTAACTTGATGAAAATATTAATTTTATTACCAGAGAAATTACATAAAAGTTTATTTGAAATTTTAATTGATATACAAACATAAAATTTTCCTACACGGTATAAATATTAAATATAATTAATTGAATAAGTTTATTAAAGAAGCATCGCATGAAGCGGACCAGGAGGAGGGGACGGAGGGAAGACACTAGAAGGGGGGGTAATAGTAGTGGTGTAAGGTCGCCCAAAGGTCAGGTTTCGAATAGAATTAAAATATGTAAAGGGTTGGGCACGTCCCTGTAAAACGCCATGTAAAAGGTATCAGATAATGACTGAATGTATAATTATAATTGTAAAGGTTTTTGGGAACGTTTTCTTGAAAAAAACGCCTTTCCAACCGTGGGAGGGAGAGAAATAAAAATTGAATTAAATTGAAATTGAATATTAAAGAAGCACCGCAAATTAAAATATACATATATTCTTTATTTGTTTTTAAAAGAAATTTCTTATGTCATTTATGATTAAAAACATATAATTGATGCACGATTATTATTAACACCGATCGAGATTAACACAGAATCTATTGCGTCAAAAAGTTGCAACTATATACATATATACATATAGATACTATTCAGAATTTGTAAATTAGTTTTTAATTAGGTATATAATCGAAATTAAAGGTTTTTTTTAAATAACCGCAATATTAATCAGATGGCAAAGTTAATTGAAAGTAGCGGATATTAAAAATAAAAATGATAGAATTTTTACATCCGTATCTTACACAATTCGAGATCAATTTTATCAATGATACTTTTGACTTGACATCCGGCCGCTATATGGCTTCCACATTTAGAATTTATCAACTGTGTGAATTTAACATCAGATTAATATTTAGCAACTTGAAAAACTCTTAAGTTTGAATAACAAAAAAAATTTCATAGTTTCTTAATTAATGGTCTATGGAAGTCGCAACTTTGATGCAATAGACTCTATGTTAATCATCAATATCTTTTTAACTACAATTGACATAACAAATTTCTTTTAAGAGCTGAAAGTCCTAACAAAAATTTGATTACAATAATATAACTTCTCTCTAACACGTCATGCGGAGTTCTCGGCTTAGAGATCAGTGCGCTCTGATTCTATAACTATTAACAACAATTCGTTATCATTATATTGTCGTTGCGCAACTTTTTTATCATGTATTATATCTGCACAACGATAATATAACGATGATAACGAAACTGTATAATATAGTTATAAGAGTAAAGAAAATAGCGACGCGACTTATCGACTATTAGCGACTTCGTCCGAAAATGACCCGCTTTATCTTAAGAACGTAGTTACTGCATTGGCCGCTACACGGTATGGCGCTGAAACCAGTAAGAAATGCTGATCTCGTCTCAACCCGGACCTTTGGCTATCTGTCTATTAATCTGTGGCCTGTGGTGATACTAGAGAAAGGTAGAGACCGAGGAAGAAGCAGAGAGACAGAGGCAGAGGCAAAGGCAGAGACAGAGGTAGAGGAAGAGGTAGAGGCGGAGCTGGTGAAAAAAATATATATCGGGCATCAACATATATATTATTATCAAAAATAATCTTCAATAAATAATAAAGTAACAATTAATATCTATATTTTATTTAGGCACATAGCTCTCTCTACTCCTAAATTTAACTCCTAAATCTTTTCCTTCCTGAATTAGTGTTTATAAATATTTATTTTATTTTATTTACAATTTTTACATTTATAAATAAATAAATATATATATGGGACGTTCCATGTCAACCGGGACAGGGCCGTCTCCAAAATTCTATTGAACCGATTAAAATGGTTAAGGGCTTAAAATCTTTGTTTTTGTGTGCTTTATCAAGTACAGTGTGGTACTTTTTAAAATTTAATATGGCGATCAAAATATGGCGCTTTATATGAGTTGAAAACACAAATTATATGATTAAATTGTTGTTTTTAATGAAAAAAAAGAGGATACATAGCTTGTGAGTAAATAGCACTAAGATTTGGATGTTTCTAAAAATAAAAAAAATGGCGGATCCAATATGGCGAACCAAATTCGTAAATAGTTTCTTGATCAAGCTGAAATTTGTCACTCGGTGGTTTTTAGGGTCGCTGATCACGAATATGACCTCAGATTTTCAAAATTCAAAATGTCGGATTTAATATAACGGACCAAATTCGTAAAAAGTTTCTTGATTAAGCTGAAATTTGTCACTTGGGGGTTTTCGGGGTCGCTGATTACAAATATGACCTCAGATTTTTAAAATTCAAAATGGCGGATTTAATATGGCGGACAAAAAACAAAACTTTTGCCAAAATTTATGAAACTCAATATTTGGAGGTTTTTGGGGGCGCTGATTACAAATCCGTGTATGATTTTTTAAAATTCAAAATGGCGGATCAAATATGGTAGATAAAAAACAAAATTGTTGACGAAATATGTGAAACTTAGTATTTGGAAAGCTCTCTGGGTTAACCTTTTGCGGCACTGCGGGATAGAATCTATCCCACCTAGATTACCACCATTTTTTCCGTTTATTTTTAAGCCAGTTTTTAATAAATTTTTTCGGGTTTTTTTGTAATTTCAATATCGTAACATGTCAAAGAATCTAAAATTACACGCAATTGGTGAATACACGGATTCGTAATCAGCGCCCCCAAAAACCTTTAAATATTGAGTTTCATAAATTTTGTCCAAAAAAATCGATTAAAAACTGGCTTAAAAACGGAAAAAATGGTGGTAATATAGGTGGGATAGAATCTATCCTGCTGTGCCGCAAAGGGTTAACGCAGAGAGCTTTCCAAATACTAAGTTTAACATATTTCGTCAACAATTTTGTTTTTTATCTACCGTATTTTTGATCCGCCATTTTAAATTTTAAAAAATTATACACGGATTTGTAATTAGCGCCCCCAAAAACCTCCAAATATTGAGTTTCATAAATTTTGGCAAAAGTTTTGTTTTTTGTCCGCCATATTAAATCCGCCATTTTGAATTTTAAAAATCTGAGGTTATATTCGTGATCAGCGACCCCGAAAACGCCCGAGTGACAAATTTCAGCTTGATCAAAAAACTTTTTACGAATTTGGTCCGTTATATTAAATCCGACATTTTGAATTTTGAAAATCTGAGGTCATATTCGTGATCAGCGACCCTAAAAACCACCGAGTGACAAATTTCAGCTTGATCAAGAAACTATTTACGAATTTGGTTCGCCATATTAAATCCGCCATTTTTTTTATTTTTAGAAACATCCAAATCTTAGTGCTATCTACTCACAAGCTATGTATCCTCTTTTTTTCATTAAAAACAACAATTTAATCATATAATTTGTGTTTTCAACTCATATAAAGCGCCATATTTTGATCGCCATATTGAATTTTAAAAAGTACCACACTGTACTTGATAAAGCACACAAAAACAAAGATTTTAAGCCCTTAACCATTTTAATCGGTTCAATAGAATTTTGGAGACGGCCCTGTCCCGGTTGACATGGAACGTCCCATATATTTTTTTAATATGCATGTATGTATATATATATATATATATATTATGCATATTTAAAAGTTATAAATATAAAAATTGTAAATATGACTAAATAAATATTTACAAATGTGACGTAGCGCATCGTCGATTTGCCAACTCGAGACTTAGCAGTCGGCGAGGCACGAGACACGATACCCGAAATGCGTGGCATATCGTGGCTGTGGATGGTCGTGGCAACGTCGCATAGCCGGCGCGTGCCGCCGCGGCCGCATTATCATGCATTACCAACGCTTTGGACATAGCACGGAACAGAACAACAGAACCAAAAGATCGTGCACATAGCACGGAACAGAACCTATAGAGCGTGCACATAACGCGTTACCCATCAGAAATTTTCGTGGACATGGCTACGTAGTTCAATGTGCACGTTTTGTGCACATAGAGGCGCTCGTGGACGGGGACCACCTAAAACGCGGCCGTGACCACTCTCATTCTTCTCTCTGGGTCTACCAAAGGTGCATAAAACCGGGTTCCCCCTTAGAATCATTGTGTTTGCTATTGGAAGTCCGACATACAATATAGCTAGTTTCCTTAATTACATTTTACATGAATGCACAAGCAGACCTAAATCGTATGTCAAGGACGGGTGGACATTCGCGAATAGGATTAAAGAGCTGAGCATCAACGATGACCAAATCATGATCTCATTAGATGTTTCGTCTCTCTTCACTAATATCCCGAAAGAGTTAGTCCTTAAAGCTATTGAGAGGAGATGGCATGAAATCTCGCCGAACACGAAGTTTACTCTACCTCAGTTCCTTTATGCTGTCGAGCTTGTTCTCGATTCCACTTGTTTTTGCTTTAATGGTACTTTTTATGAACAAACCTTTGGTAGCCCGATGGGCTCTCCCTTGTCGCCGATCAGTGCAGATTTGGTCATGGATGATCTGGAGACTCAATGTTTGAGCTCTTTTGATTTCGAGATCTCGTGTTTTTTTAGATATGTCGACGATATTTTCGCCATTATTCTCAGGGATAAACTTGATAGGGTATTAAACGCTTTTAACAATTATCACCCACGTTTAAAATTTACTTATGAAAGGGAAGTAAATGGCTCGATATCGTTCCTTAACACCGTCGTCATTAGAGAGGGAAGTCGTCTTCTTACAAATTGGTATAGGAAGCCGACGTTTTCAGGAAGGTATATCAATTATTTCTCTAATCATCCTTTACAGTATAAAATTAATACAATAACTAGCCTAGTAGACCGGGCGATTCTTTTGTCTGATATGCGATTCCATGGAACCAACATAGAGATCGTTAGAGAGATATTATTAAACAACTCTTTTCCCTCTGAAATGATTGATAAACGAATTAAGGCTAGGCTTAAAACGCTCGCGAATAGGAATGAGACGACGGACATAAGTCTGAACTTGTTTGATGCTCGACGTTGCATCACAGTACCATATGTAAGGGGCGTAGGTGAGGATATCCGACGCATTTTCAATAAAGTCCGCCTTGACACGGTATACACTATTCCGAAAAAACTCGATGGCATTATAAAAAGCGGTAAGGATCGGCTTGTCAGGGAGAAAGAGACCGAATTGGTGTATGAGATAGAATGTGCCGATTGCGATGCGGTGTATATAGGGCAGACCAAGCGTCATTTATCAACACGTGTAAACGAACATAGGAAAGACATAAAAAAACACGACAGCAATCACTCAGTTGTGAGCAAACATAGAATGCAATTTAGCCACAATTTTAAATGGGATGAAACTAACATCATTCACAAGGAAAAAAATACAAAAAAGAGAGAGATTGCTGAAATGTTTTTGATTAAAAAACACCCTAATACAATTAATCTAAAAAAGGACACGGAAAATTTGAACTCGATCTACGATAAAGTGATTGCATTGTTATGAATTATCACGTGATTTTCACATGTTCGCAATAATAACCTACATCTTACTGGTATATGTATTAAAAACAATCAGTCTGCTTTTGAACTCCGACATGTAAGCACACGTTAATCTGCGCTCCGCTGTTGCGTTAGCGTTGGCGTTTCTCCTCGTATGAAACGCTTTTTCGTGTTGTCTTGGACTCATACATGTAAGTCTTGTTTTCTTTCTTTTTTATGTGCATATGTATTTAGTAATTTACGGTAATATTGATTAGATTATGACTTTTTAGCGTTATATTTATGACTATTTCCGGTAAAATCTTCGTAAATACAGATCTGTAGGGTTCGTGACAAAAACCGAATTATCAGGTATTATTTCATTATATTTTATTTTTTGACGGTGTATTTTATCTCTTCGACTGAACCTACATCTAATTAAATTAATTTATATTTAGTGCTTGATAAGGACCCAATCCCGAAGGGTCGAAACGTCGCAGCGTTTTCTGTCGTACTTGCCAAGTGTAGTCGAAAGCAATAAACTTTACATGTTCAATTGACATTGGCGGAATAAACAATTGATTTCTTTAATATTTGTCCGTTTAAGCTTCCGATACGTTGAATCGGGTTGGTGCTACTCGTTTTATCAAAAAACGGCCATAATAGCGAAAGTAACGTTATTGGGATCGACGTCTCATATATAGCGACATGTCTGATTTAATATTATGAAACTGTCACAATATCTTTTTTAGGTAATGACGTCAAAGCCATTAAGCCTTTGTAAGTATTTCCTCTGATTGCTTCGAATTTGCTCTCTTTTTTCCTATGATTTTTCTAATATTTTTACATAACGCCTATAAAATATTATAAAGATTTAAATAAATAATTAAAAATATTTAATATGAATTGTTATTGTATGCATATAATATTTTTAATATATACGTTAAAAATATTACGCATACAATAATAAAGATTGAGATTGAGATTAAGATTAAGAGAGAGAGAGGGAGGGGAAGAGAGAGAGAGAGAGAAAGAGAGAGAGAATTGATACTTGTGAATAATGGAAATAACATTCTTTCTTGTGTCTTTTTAACTTCAGCAGATATGGTAAGAACGTTAAAAAAGCTTTTTGAAGATCAAATTTTAAATCGGTCATTACTGTTCGTGGACGCAATGACGGTGCTAATTTAGTGACTATATATTCTAATTGGTTTAGAATCATTGCAATTTTTTTCGCAGTTATAATAAATTAACGTTTTTTGCAATGTTTAGCATGTTCCGGACCTCGGGAATGGTTGCAAAATGAAATTTATTGTTATTTTAACTCACCCAATATTCCATCAAAATTTGAAAACTTTTGCAATTAAAGTGAATTAATTGTCTTTAATGACTGGCCTAATATTTGATCGAGCTTTTATTCGGACTTTATGCAAAACGGGCGCTACTGAAGAAATATTTGCTGACGCTACGTTTAAAACTGCTTCTATTTTATTAGAAAATAAAAATAAAAGTACAACTGTTAATGAGACACGACAATTTTTACATTAATGGCTCAAAAATTTAATCATGTAAGTTATTTAAAATTTATTAATAATATCTATTTCAAAAGTTGTAACAATGATTCTAAACATAAAAATTATTATTATTTTTTTTACATATTTTTCTATTCTAAGGAATACCTATTGCGTAGGTTATCATGGAACGAAGGAAATGTACAGATTATTAACCAATTAGAATATATAGTCACTAAATTAGCACCGTCATTGCGTCCACGAACATCAGTAATGACCGATTTAGAATTTGATCTTCAAAAAGCTTTTTTAACGTTCTTACCATATCTGCTGAAGTTAATAAGACGCAAGAAAAGATGTTATTTCCATTATTCACAAGTATCAATTCTCTCTCTCTCTCTCTCTCTCTCTCTTTCTCTCTCTCTCTCTCTCTCTCTCTCTCTCTCTCTCTCTCTCTCTTTCTCTTTTTCTCTCTCTCTCAATCTTAATCTCAATCTCAATCTTTATTATTGTATGCATAATATTTTTAACGTATATATTAAAAATATTATATGCATACAATAACAATTCATATTAAATATTTTTAATTATTTATTTAAATCTTTATAATATTTTATAGGCGTTATGCAAAAATATTAGAAAAATCATAGGAAAAAAGAGAGCAAATTCGAAGCAATCAGAGGAAATACTTACAAAGGCTTAATGGCTTTGGCGTCATTACCTGAAAAAGATATTATGGCAGTTTTTCATAATATTAAATCAGACATATCGCTATATATGAGACGTCGATCCCAATAACGTGACTTTCGCTATTACGGCCGTTTTTTGATAAAACGAGTAGCACCAGTCGATTTTCAACGTATCGGAAGCTTAAACGGACAAATATTAAATAATTTAATAAAACGATACCACAGGACATTAAATCATAAATTTACAGATAATCCATGACCTATGGATGTTTATAAGTAAGTTTTGTACATTAATATATAAATTGTTAGGAATAACTATGTACACATATTTATAATTATTATGTAAAATATTATTATATATACTTGCTTTAATTTCTTATTTACAGAAAAATTGGGAGAATTGCAGGCGACAACTCGTCGAAATCTGACGACTTTAAAGGCAAGAAAGCGTTTAACAAGATTAAGATATAGTTGGATTATAAAAAATCGTGCTCTTGTGAACGCGTGGGACAGATTAGACGAGATGGCCTCTCTATAGAAGATTTTAGTCATTGCAAGTTCATTACTATAAAAAATTATTAGATAATAACAAACAATTTAAATAAACAATTCGTAAAAACTGTTTACTAAAATGTTTTTGTTTTAATAAATTTTTAAAATAAAATAAAAATATGCGTTCTATATATATGATAAATAATATATAACAGCGTAAAACATATACCTTTTATGTATATATACATACATATATAATAAATTCGTATAGATAATAACAATCTAAGATCTAACACACACGCACGCACGCATGCACGCGCGCGCGCACGCACGCACGCACGCACACACACACACACACACATTTCCTTTTCTTTTTCTTTTTATTGTCTTGTTTTATCGTGATGCGAGGGAGAGGTAGAGACCGAGGAAGAAGCAGAGAGACAGAGGCAGAGGCAGAGACAGAGGTAGAGGAAGAGGTAGAGGCGGAGCTGGTGAAAAAAATATATATCGGGCATCAACATATATATTATTATCAAAAATAATCTTCAATAAATAATAAAGTAACAATTAATATCTATATTTTATTTAGGCACATAGCTCTCTCTACTCCTAAATCTAACTCCTAAATCTAACTCCTAAAACTTTCCCTTCCTGAATTATAGTGTTTATAAATATTTATTTTATTTACAATTTTTACATTTATAAATAAATAAATATATTTTTTTAATATGCATGTATGTATATATATATATATACATACATGCATATTAAAAAAATATATTTATAAATATAACTTTTAAATATGCATAATATATATATATATATATATATATATTATGCATATTTAAAAGTTATAAATATAAAAATTGTAAATATGACTAAATAAATATTTACAAATGTGACGTAGCGCATCGCCGATTTGCCAACTCGAGACTTAGTAGTCGGCGAGGCACGAGACACGATACCCGAAATGCGTTGCAGGCATCGTGGATGTGGATGGTCGTGGCAACGTCGCATAGCCGGCGCGTGCCGCCGCGGCCGCATTATCATGCATTACCAACGCTTTGGACATAGCACGGAACAGAACCAAAAGATCGTGCACATAGCACGGAACAGAACCTATAGAGCGTGCACATAACGCGTTACCCATCAGAAATTTTCGTGGACATGGCTACGTAGTTCAATGTGCACGTTTTGTGCACATAGAGGCGCTCGTGGACGGGGACCACCTAAAACGCGGCCGTGACCACTCTCATACCTCCGTGAAGTTGGCCGGACAACTTCAACGTATCGAACTTTAAATAATTGGAATCGATTGGTGGTCGTTTGGTGGTCTTTGGTAGTCTAGTCCGATCGTTTAGTGGTTAGCCGTTTTCCTGTAAAACCAAAATGAAATTTGCGGTGTGAAGTTAGCCGGACAATTTTTTTTTTTCAACCAGTTTATATTTTTTATAGCTCATTCGACGGGGAATCGTTTGGTGGTCACGAATATCACCAGTAAAACGTTTGGTGGTCAACCGTTTTCCCAGAAACTAAAAAAAACCGTATGCGCATAATGCCGGACATATCACCTCTGTGCCATTAATCAGAAAAGTTGTATTTGTCACCCAAATTAACTTTGATAGGGCTCATTCGACGCGGAATCGTTTGGTGGTCACGAATATCGTTATTAAAACGTTTGGTAGTCATCCGTTTTCCCAGAAAATAGGAAAAACCGTACTCTTACGCCATTGGTCGTACGACTCCGTGACGGTAGCTCGGTAATTTGATGAATAAAGATTATTTATCAATCAAATTGACTTTTATACGGCTCGTTGGATGCGGAATCGTTTGGTGGTCACGAATATCGTCATTAAAACGTTTGGTGGTCAACCGTTTTTCCAGAAAATAGGAAAAACCGTACGCTCACGCCATTGGTCGTACGACTCCGTGACGGTAACTCGGTAATTTGATAAATAAAGATTATTTATCAATCAAATTGATTTTTATACGGCTCGTTGGACGCGGAATCGTTTGGTGGTCACGAATATCGTCATTAAAACGTTTGGTGGTCAACCGTTTTCCCAGAAAATAGGAAAAACCGTACGCTCACGCCATTGGTCGTATGACTCTGTGCTATTAATTAGAAAAATTGTATTTGTCACGCAAATTGACTTTCATACGGCCATTCGACGCGGAATCGTTTGGTGGTCACGAATATCGTCATTAAAACGTTTGGTGGTCAACCGTTTTCCCAGAAAATAGGAAAAACCGTACTCTCACGCCATTGGTCGTACGACTCCGTGACGGTAGCTCGGTAATTTAATGAATAAAGATTATTTATCAATCAAATTGACTTTTATACGGCTCGTTGGATGCGGAATCGTTTGGTGGTCACGAATATCGTCATTAAAACGTTTGGTGGTCAACCGTTTTCCCAGAAAATAGGAAAAACCGTACGCTCACGCCATTGGTCGTACGACTCCGTGACGGTAGCTCGGTAATTTGATAAATAAAGATTATTTATCAATCAAATTGACTTTTATACGGCTCGTTGGACGCGGAATCGTTTGGTGGTCACGAATATCGTCATTAAAACGTTTGGTGGTCAACCGTTTTCCCAGAAAATAGGAAAAACCGTACGCTCACGCCATTGGTCGTATGACTCTGTGCTATCCCAGGTAGCAAGCACTCGTCATTTTGACGTCAATTGACGTCAAAAGTCTGTCATTTTGACGTCTTCTGACGTCAATTGACGTCAAAATGACGAGTGCTTGCTACCTGGGATTAATTAGAAAAATTGTATTTGTCACGCAAATTGACTTTCATATGGCTCGTTTGACGCGGAATCGTTTGATGGTCACGAATGTCGTCATTAAAACGTTTGGTGGTCGACCGTTTTCCCAGGAAATAGGAAAAACCGTACGCTCACGCCATTGGTCGTATGACTCTGTGCTATTAATTAGAAAAATTGTATTTGTCACGCAAATTGACTTTCATATGGTTTGTTTGACGCGGAATCGTTTGGTGGTCACGAATATCGTCATTAAAACGTTTGGTGGTCAACCGTTTTCCCAGAAAATAGGAAAAACCGTACTCTCACGCCATTGGTCGTACGACTCCGTGACGGTAGCTCGGTAATTTGATGAATAAAGATTATTTAACAATCAAATCCAACGAGCCGTATAAAAGTTAATTTGATTGATAAATAATCTTTATTCATCAAATTACCGAGCTACCGTCACGGAGTCGTACGACCAATGGCGTGAGAGTACGGTTTTTCCTATTTTCTGGGAAAACGATTGACCACCAAACGTTTTAATGACAATATTCGTGACCACCAAACGATTCCGCGTCGAATGAGCCGTATGAAAGTTAATTTGCGTGACAAATACAATTTTTCTAATTAATAGCACAGAGTCATACGACCAATGGCGTAAGCGTACGGTTTTTCCTATTTTCTGGGAAAACGGTTGACCACCAAACGTTTTAATGACGATATTCGTGACCACCAAACGATTCCGCGTCCAACGAGCCGTATAAAAGTCAATTTGATTGATAAATAATCTTTATTCATCAAATTACCGAGCTACCGTCACGGAGTCGTACGACCAATGGCGTAAGAGTACGGTTTTTCCTATTTTCTGGGAAAACGGTTGACTACCAAACGTTTTAATGACGATATTCGTGACCACCAAACGATTCCGCGTCGAATGAGCCGTATGAAAGTCAATTTGCGTGACAAATACAATTTTTCTAATTAATAGCACAGAGTCATACGACCAATGGCGTGAGCGTACGGTTTTTCCTATTTTCTGGGAAAACGGTTGACCACCAAACGTTTTAATGACGATATTCGTGACCACCAAACGATTCCGCGTCCAACGAGCCGTATAAAAGTCAATTTGATTGATAAATAATCTTTATTCATCAAATTACCGAGCTACCGTCACGGAGTCGTACGACCAATGGCGTGAGAGCACGGTTTTTCCTATTTTCTGGGAAAACGGTTGACCACCAAACGTTTTAATGACGATATGTGTGACCACCAAACGATTCCGCGTCCAACGAGCCGTATAAAAGTCAATTTGATTGATAAATAATCTTTATTCATCAAATTACCGAGCTACCGTCACGGAGTCGTACGACCAATGGCGTGAGAGTACGGTTTTTCCTATTTTCTGGGAAAACGGTTGACCACCAAACGTTTTAATGACGATATTCGTGACCACCAAACGATTCCGCGTCGAATGAGCCCTATCAAAGTTAATTTGGGTTACAAATACAACTTTTCTGATTAATAGCACAGAGTCATACGACCAATGGCGTGAGCGTACGGTTTTTCCTATTTCCTGGGAAAACGGTCAACCACCAAACGTTTTAATGACGACATTCGTGACCACCAAACGATTCCGCGTCAAACGAACCATATGAAAGTCAATTTGCGTGACAAATACAATTTTTCTAATTAATAGCACAGAGTCATACGACCAATGGCGTGAGCGTACGGTTTTTCCTAGAGACCCTCAAGGGAGAGTCTGGAAAACGTCCGCCATCTTGCAGCAAACTAGTAACTTTTATAGGGAATTTTGAAATAATAAAAATCAAGTGTTAAATATAATGGAATTGTATTATTTATTTAAGATTACAATGCATTGCCATTGTTTTACTGTTGTATGATCGCCTTTTTAATAATTTTTTTTTGTTTGCTATTCGCAACCTAAATATAGTATATTTAAGAATAATTTTGTATTTTAAATTATGACAATCTAAAATATTGCAATCTATTTTAGAAAATTCAGTGATAATATATTGCTTTAAGTTTTTGTTTTTATTTTTAATGAAAGGAAAACAATTTCTAAAAATTGTTTCCATTTTTACAAAAAAATCAAATATATTCAGTTTGACAAAAAACAATGTTTCTATTTTGTAACGCCTAAGTAAAACTAAATTATTATATTTAACATTTTGTACTTTTTTTGATCCGACAGATGATATACAATTATCACAATGAGTCATATTTTTTTTTATATTTGTAATTATATATCCTGCTATATTGTACAGTACATTAAGTTCAATATTATTGAGCACAATAGTATTACTATGTGGAATTGGTGAAAATAACTCATTATCATTACATTCTTCACTAACACTTTGTTTTTTTGTTGAATTAGAATTATTAAAAAGTTCTGTAATCATATGACTGTCATCTTGATCATAATTACTTGTCTCCACTGTCTTAATATACTGAGATGTTGAAATAAGTTTTAAGTTGTCCTTAAACTGAAGTGCAGTGGGAATAACATTTTTCGAACGTATAACTGAAAATAAATTTTCCAAACAGTCTTGAGAAAATCTACCTGTTAAAACAAATTTGTATTATGCTCTATCACTAAGTAAATAATCTGTTAAATGCAAAATGGAATTTGTTGATATTATAACACCAGTTTGCACAGGTTTGTAATGACCCTTTTCACCAATTCTTAAATTTTGGAAGAGATCAACAACTTCTAATAAAAATAATCGACATTCCTCATATTTATTTTTATTATACTTGCTTAAAGCTAATGTTGGATTTCGTGAAGTCATAAGAGCAAACCACTTTGAAATGACTTCAACAAAACATGCTGTTGTATTGAAATCTAAATTTGATTCTTCATTCGCTAAAAAATAAAGGGATGAACTTACATCTCTACTAAGAAGATTTTTTGCTTTACATACTTTCATTTTATTGAAATGTCCACTAGGTTGTACATCATCTTTATTTATTCTTGGAGTTAGCAAAAAATCTAAATTGTCTTGTAAAGAAACAAGATGAATAAAATGTTCCCATTTAACAAGATTAGATGTAAGTTTATATTTGTCTACAAATTCAAGAGGAAGTTCTAGAATTTTGTTATTTGCCAAGCAACATTTTAAATTTTTTAAAATATGTGGAACGTCTGCAATAAAAAATAATTTTCGTTGAGGATCTTCAGGATGTTGACAATAAAATCTACATGTGGAATATCGGCCAGCATGTATATCAAATGCTTTCCACATCGCCATATTAACAGGTCCCATGTCAGAAGTGACACTATTTATATACAAACCAATTGCATGAGCCTTTTTAATTATCTGCAATATAATAGATTTTAATAATGAACCATCATAGCTATCTGACGTAAAGTAATAATCGACAGTTTGTTTCCATCGGCTACTTATACCAGCAATCATGAACACTAAGGCATGCGTAGCTTGTACAACATTACCTGTATTATTTGGCAAAGTTGTATTTCCAATCATGGTATGACTGGAAACATCATATGAAGTTCCTGGCATAATAGCCATTTCGTCAAGGGTAAGCATGCATTCTTTGTCATTATCGTTAAAACCATCTACTTTCAGTTTTAAATACTCAAAAATTTTATCATCAATACTATTATGAAATTGTACATGTTCTAATCTTTTTCGTAAAGTTCTAAGACATGGTAATGGTATATTCTGTTTAATCAGTTCTTCGTAACCGTTATTTCCACATGTAAATCTTAACTTCAATGCCTTTTTTAGGGTGTTTACGATAGTTCGAGTAAGAGTTAGTTCCACTAGGGCCGAAATATACGATAGGCACAACCATCTAATATCATCGTACTTTATGACAACTCAATGCTGTCTTGAGGTGCCACTGAGTTGAGTTGAGTTGAGTTAGGGTTAGGTTACTTGGCAGCAATAACGTTGAAGGTACAATATAAATAATTTCATAAAATTATACAAATTGAAACATTTAATTATAATTCTAACCTATTTATGAAATCTGATTTTAATAGGTTTTATAGAGAAAATGTCTGCAAATACAGAAAAATGTACGACACAAACAAATGATGTTGGTATGTATATGTCTTCTTAATAAATATAATTATATATAAGTTTATTATTGTGTTTTTAAATAGTAAATATATTTTTTAATTTAGTTAACAGCAGAGTCCAGTGGACCGATGCTATGATAAAGCTACTATTAGCAGAAGTTCAGATACACAAAGAATCTAGTACACTGAATAAACAAGTATGGAAAAGGATTGCTGAATCCATTAATACTCACGGGTACAATTTAACTGCAGATAACTGTTATATTAAATGGACTGGTATGAAGAAAAAGTATAAAAATATTAAAGATGCAAAGAATCAAACTGGGACAGGAAAACAAGCTTGGGAGTACTTTGATATTCTGAATGACATCTTAGGAAGAAATCCTGCTGTTGCACCGTTGTCTATTGCATCAAATTTACGTGGTTTTATAATAAATGAAAATTCATCTGATGAGGAACAATGTAAAGAAAACGAGCAAAATGAAATGAATATCGCATCGACCAACATTTTACAAAACAGACAAATAAGAAAAAGAAAATCTAAAACTGTTTGGATGGAAGAATTAATAAAACAGAGAGAAAATCATGAAGAAAATTATACCCAGAGAGAGCGACTTTTATCTTTATTAGAAAAGCGTTATAAAACAGGCTAAAAAGATATTGATAAAAAACAAAGTATAAGTATAAACACACGTTATATTTTAGATATTGATGGAAGCAATTTATTTTTAGTTACGTTAGAAAGTAAATTTTTAGTGAGAAAGTAAATTCTTTATTTAAAAGTACAAAAGATGTGATACTAACATTAATATTGTGAAATGTAAGTTGTGTTCATAGTTTTAGTTTCAGATTGTTTACTTAAAAGTACGTTTAGTTACTCTTTTTATTACAACAAAATGATCTCTTATGTTTTTAGCAAATATAGTCATATCTTATGTAATTTGAGACTGTCTATATTACAGATAAAAAAAGGTTATTATTATTCAATTATTCACATAAGTTTTTATAAAATTATGTTCCTATAAAAATATATATGTGCATTTTTTAGGATATTAAGATATATATATTTAATAACTATATTACACTTAATATCATTGATTCTTTGTTTTAGAACAATTCTGAGTTTATTTTAAAGTTATGTCACGTTATATGTTTTGAAGTTACATTTAATAAATATGATTTTATATATATACGTATATGTATGTATAGGAATGTTGCTAGTTCATGTATCATTAGCCTCATCTTCCTTTTCATTTCTTTTCCTTTACAATTACAATACATTAAAAATTTATATTTATTATAAAATATATCATAATTTTGCTAACATAAAATTTACAATTATTTGTGTAAACTTTTTTTTATTATATTACACTGTTTTATGATTTTTATATTATTTCTATAATCAAATTATGTTTGTTTAACTTTTCTGTATGTACGAACATATATACACGATGTTTGATGATAACTGTTGAGTATACAGTATACATATAAATTTAATCACTTTGAATAAAAAAATTCTGTACTATTTTGCAAGTCACTATATAAAATTTTGAATTATTATTTACTGAAAATGACCACGTTTAGAGACTTTTATAATTAGTAAAATTACAAAATTACTCGAAAATTTGTGTACTTGTTTGCAGAATAGGACATTTTTGTTCAGAATGATTTAAGCGTCGTCTACAATGGCAGCAGGAGTATGCAGTAAGACGTAAGCAGTAAGCTACTGACCAACCACAGTCGATTATTCTTGAATTGTAAAAATCCCATTAATCAATAACTTACTGCTTACGTCTTACTGTGTACTCCTGCTGCCATTGTAGACAACGCTTAAACGGTTGTTGAATTTAACGGCAAATTTAAGGTTTTGAATTCAGTATAGTAATGTCTGTTTTATATACATATATAAATATATATTTATGATAAAAATGTTCCTTACATGTAAAAACAATTTTATAGTAAATTAGCGATAATATTTCTTTTTTCTTCTCCATTTCTAAATACGTCATTTTGAATTTCTATTGCGTCATATACATCTTCATCCATAAGTTCATCTTCATTTTCTATGCATATATTATGTAAAATGCAACAAGTAATAATAACTAAGGGTATCATATCTGTATTGTACATGTAAATATACTTTAACTTTCTAAAGCGTCCTTTTAATGTTCCAAAAGCACGCTCAATGACTACACGTGTTTTTGAGTGTTTTGTGTTAAATCTTTTTTGTATGTTGTTTAAATGACCGTTATCTCTATATGGAGTTAACATATAACTTGACAGAGGATATGCTGAATCAGCTAAAAGATGGTACTGATTTCGAAAGTACCTATTTTCATCTTGTGTTATTAATGTTCTAATGTCACTTAAACGCCATACTCTTGCGTCGTGAACGCTACCACACATTCCTGTAAAAACATCTATAAATCGTAACTTATAATCACATATTCCTTGTAAAACTATTGAATGATACCCTTTGCGATTAATATAATTTTCAGAATGTTCTATAGGCGCACTTATTGCTATATGAGAACCGTCAATCGCACCAATTACTCCAGGAAAATCATGTAATTTGCGAAATTCTCTTTCAAAGATAGCCATTTCATGATGTTCAGGCCATTTAATATATCGGTGGGCATCTTCAGTTAGTAGCATTGCAACCTTAAATACACATTTCCAAACAGTATCCTTAGATATGCCAAATCGATCAGCAATTGATCTGAAAAATATATATATATGTATGTATGTATGTGTGTGTGCGTACGTGTGTATGGGTATACACAAGCATAAATTCTATATAATCAAAAAAATTAAAATTTAGCATATTGCTAATGCAACTTCACAAAAAATACTTTTATTTTTTTATAAAGAATGCTACAAACTAATAATTAAAGGTATTATAAAAATGTTTTTGTATTTCGTACATAAGCATAAGGAATAAAATCATTATTCTATTTAATATAATTATATTTAAAAGAAAAGTTCATAATTTCAATAATTGCAAATAAAGATTACAATTCAAGGTAATTAAATTTTTTTTCAAAAACTACATAATTATTATAGAAAATTTTTAAAAATAAAAATTTAATAGGAAACTAATTTTATAGCTAAATACATTTTTAACACACAAAGGGCCTAGCGGAATAAGCATGTAAAATCTGCCTCGCACGTATTAAGCTCTAATTAATGTTATAAGTTCGCATTCCATGTGGTATGAAAGTCCCTGGTACAAGAGAGAACTAAATATAGCCTAAAATAAGGAAAAGTAATTAGTTTACAACAAAATATTATTTAATAATTTATGAGCTCGTAAAATACGTATTTTTTAATTATTGAGCTGCAACACTTCTTCAATAAAACCATTCTAAGTTTCCCTGGTACAAGAGAGAACTACGCTTAAAATAAAGAAATCTAATTATTTGTAACAAAACATCAAATCGATTCAGTCGTTTTTAAGAACAATATTTAAAAAAATTTTCCCCTTCCATATTTCCCACAAAAAATAAAATTTTGACATTAAAATTTGGTGGACTTTCATACCACATGGAATGCAAACTTATAACATTAATTATAGAGCTTAATACGTGCGGGGGCAGATTTTACATGCTTATCCCGCTAGGCCTTTTCTCACGCACATATAAAAATAAAAATATATTGTATAATACTAACCTGTAAACTTCCTGATTACCAAAAAACCATAAAGTAATCGCTATTTGCTTTTCAGGAGAAATTTTTTCAGCACCTTGCTCATTATACAAACGTTGTCCAAGATCTTGTATTAATGTTGCATATGTATGCTTTTCTACACGAAAATGTGACTTGAAATCTGTTCAAATATTAATGCTATTTTAATGCAACTATTACAATACAAAATCATCTGTGTGTAATTGAAAATTTAATACAGCAAAAATTTTTTCCTTTTTTTCCTCCTCTTTTCTTTAGTCTTACCTGTTAAACTATAAGTTAAAACAATATTTTCAAAAAAATATGGAATTCTCGTATGACGTTCTCTTTCCTGAGGTTGAAAATTATCATACTCATCATCCGATGGATTATTAAAAAATACTTCTAAAATGCCTTGCAAATCCATTTCTTATCTGAAAATGATTAAAATGCAGTACAATAATAAGATATTAAATGAGTAATATAAATATCATT
This sequence comes from Temnothorax ravouxi, assembly GCA_030770255.1. Classification (NCBI taxonomy): domain Eukaryota; kingdom Metazoa; phylum Arthropoda; class Insecta; order Hymenoptera; family Formicidae; genus Temnothorax; species Temnothorax ravouxi. The sequence continues at coordinate 39,543 of JASTWP010001152.1, forward strand.
CTGTTAATTACATTCTGTTAATTACATCAAATTCGGAGATATAATAGAGGCTATTTGTAGATAAAAATTAAATTCTTAATTTTTTAAATTTATATTAAATATATTTCAAGCCTAGTAATTTTGTACAATTATAACTTTCAGTAAATATAATATTAGTATGAATTAATAAAAGCATAATATGTATCAAAATTTCAATTGTATTGTAAAATTTTATGAAATTATTTATATTGTACCTTCAACGTTATTGCTGCCAAGTAACCTAACCTCCCTCAACTCAACTCAGTGGCACCTCGAGACAGCATTGAGTTGTCATAAAGTACGATGATATTAGATGGTTGTGCCTATCGTATATTTCGGCCCTAGTGGAACTAACTCTTAGATCCAATTTCACCAACCACGGTTAGCTTGACCGACGGTTAAAGTTAGCAGGATTGACCAATAGAAAGCAGGGTGGATTCATTTCTATTGGTCAATCCTGCTAACTTTAACCGTCGGTTAAGCTAACCGTGGTTGGTGAAATTGGCCCTTACTCGAACTATCGTAAACACCCTTATTGTAACAGCAGACCAGCTTTTAATCTTTCTACCGTCTCTTTCCAGAAATTCAATCTGGTCACTATTAAACACTTTTTCTAACATTTTTCTATTCTTATCATCTTTTAATTTTTTTTCTAATTTTTTAGATTTAGCTTGCTGTTGCCTTAATTTATTTTTCATAACTTTGTGTGCTTTTATTAAACGTTGATATTTTTTCAATAATATATTACTGTTCGTATTATTTTTATCTTGGACATTTTGACTTACTGCTACGGTTAATATTTCGTTTTTATCTTCTATGACATTCATAACTTCGCGTTCATTTTCATCTTCTGCAACATTTGTAGCTTCGTATTCATCTTTGTTTTTATTTTCATCTACAACATCTATAGCTTCGCATTCATTTTTGTTTTTATTTTGAGCTTTTTCCTAAAAAAATAAAAAATATCATATTTATTATTTTACTTCTATTTATACAAAATATTTTGAGAAATATTTTACAACCTCTACTAAAGATTCTCTCTTTACTACATAATTTGGACATTTTGACTTACTGATACGGTTAATATTTCATTTTCATCTTCTATGACATTCATAACTTCGTGTTCATTTTTATCTTCTACGACATTCATAATTTCGTGTTTATTTTCATCTTCTGCAACATTTGTAGCTTCGTATTCATCCTGGTTTTTATTTTCATCATCTGCAACATCTATAGCTTCGCATTCATTTTTGTTTTCATTTTGATCTTTTTCCTAAAAAATGAAAAATATATTTATTATATTTATATATATTTACTTCTATTTATACAAAGTATTTTAAGAAATATTTTACAACCTTTACTAAAGATTCTGTCTTTACTATATAATTTGGGAAAAGAGTAGGTATTGCATTAAGTTTTAATTTCTTTTTACCATCAATACGACTTTTTTCCCACATGTCATCTGAAAAATGTACCTATAAACATAAAATTTTTATTAAACTTTTTACTTTAATATATATTATACATATATATTTTATTTCTTACTTCACATATGTATGTATTATCAGTCGGTGTCCAGTTTAACCTTGAAATGCATGCTGCCCATAACGCTCTTCTTGCAGGATTTCTTGGAAAGCGTTTCATTATAAAGCCTTTTTTAGAGCTATTATTACACTTTAGCACGCAACAACCCGTCATTGTTTACAATACGGCCAGATCTTTAACAGTCGCATTAAGTACTTAAAAGTCTTAAAAAGATTTTCGTTTTAGACCGGTTTCGTACGTTGAAAATGTAACATTCGAGGAACGCGCTTTTAGCACTATATATGAGCATGCTCTGTCCTTGTTCAACTTTTAGTAAGTAACAGAGATAGAATGACGTTGTAAGCGCCAATAGCGTCTCCCTAGTAATTTTGCTGCAAAATGGCTGCACCAATCAGGAAGTGAACGTTAGGTTTCCAGACTCTCCCTTGAGGGTCTCTAGTTTTTCCTATTTTCTGGGAAAACGGTTGACCACCAAACGTTTTAATGACGATATTCGTGACCACCAAACGATTCCGCGTCCAACGAGCCGTATAAAAGTCAATTTGATTGATAAATAATCTTTATTCATTAAATTACCGAGCTACCGTCACGGAGTCGTACGACCAATGGCGTGAGAGTACGGTTTTTTTTATTTTCTGGGAAAACGGTTGACCACCAAACGTTTTAATGACGATATTCGTGACCACCAAACGATTCCGCGTCAAACGAACCATATGAAAGTCAATTTGCGTGACAAATACAATTTTTCTAATTAATAGCACAGAGTCATACGACCAATGGCGTGAGCGTACGGTTTTTCCTATTTTCTGGGAAAACGGTTGACCACCAAACGTTTTAATGACGATATTCGTGACCACCAAACGATTCCGCGTCCAACGAGCCGTATAAAAGTCAATTTGATTGATAAACGTTTTAATGACGATATGTGTGACCACCAAACGATTCCGCGTCCAACGAGCCGTATAAAAGTCAATTTGATTGATAAATAATCTTTATTTATCAAATTACCGAGTTACCGTCACGGAGTCGTACGACCAATGGCGTGAGCGTACGGTTTTTCCTATTTTCTGGGAAAACGGTTGACCACCAAACGTTTTAATGACGATATTCGTGACCACCAAACGATTCCGCGTCCAACGAGCCGTATAAAAGTCAATTTGATTGATAAATAATCTTTATTCATCAAATTACCGAGCTACCGTCACGGAGTCGTACGACCAATGGCGTAAGAGTACGGTTTTTCCTATTTTCTGGGAAAACGGTTGACTACCAAACGTTTTAATAACGATATTCGTGACCACCAAACGATTCCGCGTCGAATGAGCCTTATCAAAGTTAATTTGGGTGACAAATACAACTTTTCTGATTAATGGCACAGAGGTGATATGTCCGGCATTATGCGCATACGGTTTTTTTTAGTTTCTGGGAAAACGGTTGACCACCAAACGTTTTACTGGTGATATTCGTGACCACCAAACGATTCCGCGTCGAATGAGCTATAAAAAAGTTAAATTGGTTGAAAAAAAAAATTTTCCGGCTAACTTCACACCGCAAATTTCATTTTGGTTTTACAGGAAAACGGCTAACCACCAAACGATCGGACTAGACTACCAAAGACCACCAAACGACCACCAATCGATTCCAATTATTTAAAGTTCGATACGTTGAAGTTGTCCGGCCAACTTCACGGAGGTGGTGTTTCACTATTTTTTTTCTCCAGTGCCAGCAACTTGAAGTCAACAACGATAGTTAATCAACAAAAAAAACTTTATCGATTATTTCTCGCTTCGCGCGGCAGAGCGACGATTTTTTTCTGCCAAATTCTTTCGTTTTGTGCAAAAACGCGTGATTGAGTATAATTTTATCGATATTGGAGGTGAGTGGGCTAAACTGTATAATTACCAAATGTTTTTAGTTTGCATATCTTTACTTAACTATTTATTTAATGAAACACATTCATTCCATTCCTTTTAAGAATAAAGACTTAAAAGGCGAAAATTCTTACTGGTTATTGTGATACAATAATGATTAATCATTAAAAATATAGTTTTTTAGATTAGGTTAGGTTAGGTTAAATCAAAAGTCCATCATGTTTGTGTCATTAGAAAATACGTTCAATGTCTTTGCATACAAAGAATAAGATTTCAAAAATAAAGTTTGTCGCTTGACATTACAAATATTATCTGTGAAAGTTGTTAAATGTTAAAAATGCTGTTTATCAGGATTACAAAATCTGTTGTATTGATGGCATAATAGACAAATAGCATTCAAATAATTAATAATTTAAATGCTTTATTTTACATAGCAACTTAGTAAGCAAACTGCTTGCGGTATGACAACAGATTGACAGCAGATTTTCTTAGATATTACAAGATTAGATTTTATTAGATATTACAGATTCGGCATTATCTGTGTTTTAAACACTTGTGTTTTGCCGATAGAGCCTGCCAATGTTGTAATCTAACAGTAGATTAGTAGAAATCGAACAGAATCTCTGTCATATCTATCTTAACATTTGAATTAAATACATCATTTAAATGATTATGAAACGGCAGATTTTGCTTAGTTTTGGCAGTTAATTTGCCATTATATTCTATTAGCAGATTTTGTTATATTTCTACTAGCCGTCCGGCCAACATTTAACTACTATTGACATAATTTGTATAGCAGACACTTTTAAAATTTGTTCTCGACAAATTTGATTGTCCAAGAAGTAAAATGCAATAATAATTTGGATGGATCTCACTTTTCATGGAAAATTACGAATCCATCTAAAACTATATGCTTAATTAAATTTTTATCAATTAATTCTGATTTAATATAATTTAATGTAAAAACATCACTTTTAATGATTAATTATTTTACTTACAAGTAACGGTTTATTTTTTTGCAATTTTACTTTTTTTTAGTATAAAGGGAATTGAATATGTGTATTTTTATTGAAATCTAAATAAAAATTAATAAGTATTTATCAAACACAGAACCAAAGATGACATATGTCAAACAATTTAAATAATAAATTAATGTAAATAAAGAAGAAATCGCAGAATGGTGATATACGGCGTTTATATTGTATCCAAGTCTGGTGGCTTGATCTTCAACCATGATCATAACGTACCGAAGATTGAGGTTGAGAAATCCTTTAATTTTCCACTCAATATTAAATTAAATTGTGAGAACAAGAAAGTAGTGGTAGCGTTTGGGCAAAAAGATGGAATACATGGTAAGAATGTCTGTTGTGATGAGAAATAATTGGAATTATATAGATTGAAAGAAAAGTAATGGCTTTAAACTTTGCATTATTATTCCATATATTTAAATAGTGAATTTATTTAAGCAGATGTTAATTATAATATATATTTATTATATATATAATATATATTATATTTATTATATATATTATATGTATTATATTTATTATATTATATTTATTATATATATATTTATTAAGCAGATGTAATATAGAATTTCAAGGATAGGGCATATCTATTTTAGTGACATTCTCAAATATTTCTTCTATCACAGAAGTAAAATTTAATGTCTGTTATTTTTATATTTACATTATATTATCAAGAATAACAGATACTTTCAAGTTGAAGATAAACTAATAATTATTAATAACAAGTAAAAAAGTATTATGTAGTAATTATTGTGTATTATATGCAGGATGTGTGTGAAATTGTATACAAACGAGAACGAGGTGATTTTGCATGTCAAAATAAGTCAAAATTATATAACAATTTTTTTGTGTTTTATGTTTATGGACATCGGCAATCTCGTGATTCGTTTCCTATCAGTCCTATTACCTTTAGCTATCAGTTTCTACAAAGTTTTTACGATGATAAGATACAGCAATCGAGAGTACTAAAATAACTTTGCTTTAGGAACCTATGGCAGTATCTACTGCAATTCGCTACTACAGACAACGTTATCCTAAAGAATGGCGCAAATGGTCGTTGAAAGTGGCCCATTTATTTCCTCCAAACTTGGCAGGAACTGATAGCTAATCAAGATAAGAACTGACAGAAAACAAATCAAGACCGATGTTTACAAACATATAAACGTGAACAGAAATAACAGTTTATAGCAAGATCCGTTAATCAAGACATAATCAAGTGTACTTAATAGTGCATGTGTACTTAATAGATTTTCTCTCAAAATTGTTTCAAAAACAAAAATCTTGTACAAAAAAAATTCTATAATTTTTGCACGCGAAGCCAGCCTTATTTTGGCACGAGAAATCACCTTGTTCTTGCTTGTACTACGATTTCACACTCTACATTTATACACAATAATAATTATTATTATTATATAAATAATCAATACGATTTAAAAGCAATGATATATTGAATTGGAACCACAATATAAATGTGTAATTTGTGAAAAGCACAAAAGTTATAAAACTTATTAAAGCTCAAGGATTTCTAATGCTCACAGAAATATTTTTAAAAATTATATTAAAAATCGGGTAATATTAAGCCAAATTTTGGGCATTATTTTTCTTTCACGTGATGTATTCTTGTAATATATTACTACATATATTTTAATAAGGTAATAAAAGACAGGAATAAATAAGAGAACCAAATATTTTTCAGTGGGACACATATTGACAGCTGTGAATGGAAATGCAATCACAGGACGTGAACTTGAAGATGGGAGAGACATCTTGGAGATGTTGGAGCAACCGGAAAATTTCCCTATAACATTGAAGTTCAGTCGGGCAAAAATGACGACGAATGAGAAGATATTTTTAGCTTCAATGTTCTACCCTCTTTTTGCGATAGCAAGCCAACTCAGTCCGGAACCACGATGTTCTGGAATTGAGATTCTCGAAGCGGACACATTTCGTTTATATTGCTTCCAGACATTGACGGGCATTAAGTTCATGATAGTAGCGGAGCCATCACAGCCAGGCATGGAAATTTTGTTGAAGAGAGTGTACGACTTATATGCGGATTATGCGCTAAAAAATCCATTTTATGCGCTAGAAATGCCAATTAGATGCGAATTATTTGAAACTAATTTACAGACATTGCTGGAAACCGTAGAAAAATCTGGAATAAGCAATGTTTAGCCTGTATTGCTTTACAAGTGAGTTGTTAATAAATTTATAATAATTAAGAATATATAAAAGAGAGTAAATTTTTTTTAAATTTTCCTTTTTACTTGTTCTGCTATGTAAAGTTTAATTCTATTAAATAATTAGACTTTAAGCTTGTTTATACGATTGAATTTCTATATTTGATTGTATCTTTTGAGAGGTTGATTGAGAGTATTGAATTATATGATAATCAAAGAAATGTAATAGTAACAAAATTTAATTATATGATAATATTTGAACATTAGTGCTAACAATATAAGAGACAAATATCAAATAAAATTTAAGTAATCTAAATGAGAATATATGCAATTTGAAACAAGCAACAAATCACATGTATGCTCAATAGTGTTCAAAGTATAATATTTAAAGAATAAATAGCAATATTAGAGTATGGATCTTTATTTAGATCTTCATCCAAATAGGTTGACTATTCTTTCTTTTTTATTTAATTTTCTTTTCTAGTGAAATTATTTGTTACTTTTCTTTTACTTTATAATGTTGGATAATAAAGTACCTGACAACAATTCCCGAGTCGTTGACGCTCTCATACTTCGGCATATATTTATTAATATTCTATACACTAATAATTTACGAAGAATATAGCACATAACTAGCATCCCACAATTCATTATAATAATATTGCATATAATTCGGGATCGCTGTAATGTACATTGTTATTCAATTGCATTTTTTACTCCAAAGTAGTAGGTAAACCTTAAACATTTCCTACCAACTAAGTAAATAGTTTCTAGGTTTTTTCTAACACATTTGGTCTAACACCTAATCCTATTGTTTTACGGAGAGTATCTCTAATCATATATTTACGACAACTCGTTAGATTTAAGTTTGTAATAATAATGGATATATTATTTCGTGTCTTATTGATGATATACTTCGCAAATTTTATTTAATTTGTTAAAAATATCTATCGATATTTATATCTTATTTATATCAACATTTTTCTAATATCTTTATCTTTAAAAAGTCTTATAAACGCAATTTTGAAGATTTTATGGTACTACATTCCATTGCTGTTTTAAATCAGGCTCTGAAATCTGCAAGATAAAGAAAAAGTATTTTAATATACATAAGGATAAAAGGTTGGAGAATTGAATAAAATTTAATATTTTAATACCTTCATTGTTAAATTGTCTATGCAGGAATTACGTATACGTGCAGCAGTCGCAGGGGCATCAAGACGAAAGTGACCATGAATATTCGCATCCTTACGTGCATCTTTGATTGCTTCTTTGATCGCAAAGAATGCAGATGATGCCAGAAATAATGGTGGCTCCCCAACAGCCTATATTATATTAAATCTTAAGTTTAATACTGTTTTACTATTGGGATTTTTAGTCGTGACGTCACAAGGCCAAGATGGCTGGCCTATTCCTGAAAGTATTAGCTGTCATATGTAAACACATATAAAGCTTGTGTTTTTCATAAATAATTAATAAAATAACGGTGTTTGTAATAAAAAAAATGCAATGGGTGAACACCTAGAAGACAGAGGGGCAAGGTTTTCCTCTAGAGACACAAAAAATCGCGATTCTTGCTGTGCATTTGGCTGCAAAAGCTATGGATTAAAAAATACCTCTGTGCGATTCCACATGTTTCCACCTAAAGGAAAGTTCTATACTGAGAAAAAAGACATGTTTGGAAATATAGAGAAGATTAATGTTCGAAAAGAATGGGAGAGTTTCGAAAATAGCAAAACCAGAATTGATAACCAAAAAGTGGGCAGTGTGTTCTTTGTACTTTGACAGGAGTGACTAACGTTTTGCCTGGCAAGTCAATATGTTAATAATTGAACAATAACAAATAAAATATATTCACTAAATGTTAATGAGCAATATTAGTTATAATAAATTGTATACTAAATGTAGTATGTAAAAACAATTCACCGATTTTTTAAAGGCAAAAATATTTCAAACCCTCCTGTTATCAATTGAAGATTAATAATAACAAATAAAATTTTCACCCATCGCACTTTTTTTATCACAAACACCGTTATTTTATTAATTATTTAAGAAAAACACAAGCTTTATATGTGTTTACATATGACAGTTCTAATACTATCAGGAATAGGCCAGCCATCTTGGCCTTGTGACGTCACGACTGAAAATCCCAATAGTTCCATTGCTACTCTATTCCTTTTCTTTGAAATTAAACTGCACGTTAATATATGTAAATATATGTAATATAGGTAAAAAAAACGATATATATATATATATATATATATATATATATATACAGGGTGTTCGACCAAGATCTTTCTCTATCCTTTCGGTTTTCGGCTGGATACGGCTTTTATTTCGAACACCCTGTATATATATTTATTTTTTTTAATTACATAAAAAAAGTTATACCTTAGAAGAGTATACCGCTCTTGGATTAGAAACCCCTTTTAATAAGGATACATTAAATTCCTGAGGTATGTCGGTAAAGCCTGGCAATTTGTACGCGCCAGGTCCTCTGCTGAACAAAGTTCCCGTCGGTGAGTAAATCATTTCCTCTAACGTGAATAAACCGTATCCTTGAACGAAGGCACCTTCAACTTGTCCTATGTCGATGGCTGGATTTAAACTCTCTCCCAAATCCATGACAATATCTGTTCGTAACACCTGCATCGATTGAAGAATATTATATCAGTTATCAATGTATGTTTTATGTAATCCTTATATTATTATGCATACTTTTTCTTTATAAACTAGTTACGTTCTTTATAAAATTGATGAGATTATCTTTTATGAAAGTAATATAATACATACATAATAAAAAGACATACCTCATGATCACCAGTGAGGCAATCAACCTCCACCTCCGTACAAGCAACGCCATACGTAAAATAATTAAATGGATGCCCTGTATTAGTTTCGAAGGAATATCCGATGTTGGGTGTTTGATAGAAACCGGTAGCAGATAAGCTTATCCTTTGATAATATGCTACTTTTATCCATTCTTCCCAGGTACCTTTTAGATCATTGTCAATTATCGGTTGTAATCGTTTCATGATTTCCTTGCATGCATTCTGCAAAATTTATTTCTATATTTAATTTACTTTTATTTACATATACTCAAATATTAGTTGTAAAATATTGTCACACACCATAACAGCCATGCCATTCAAATCAGATCCGCAACTTGCTGCGGTGGCAGATGTATTAGGAACTTTATCGGTAGCCGTCTCAGCGATATATATCTTGGTTGGATTCACCTTTAATATTCTGCTAGCAACCTGACATGATATGGTAAATTTAACTTGAATTCATAATAATTTACAGTTGCGCACAATCAGTTATAATGGAGGAGGAGGAGGGTGAGAGAAAAAGAGAGACCCGTTGATTTTTTGATTCTTTAAAAACAAAACTCAGAAAATACAACACCTATACGCTAGATGCGTACCTCAGGGGGGCGACGAAAAGACCCAAAAAGTGTAGAATTGTGCCGCTCAGATAGCGCTTTCGTCGCCCCCTCTACCCCCGCTGCGATACAGATCTAGGGCGAAAAGACCCAAAAATTGTAGAATTGTGCCGCCCAGATAGCGCTTTCGGCGGTACGCAGCTAGCGTATTGATAATAATAAATAGGGGTATTCAAATAAGTTAAAGTTTAACGGTTTGACAGGTTATGTCGAGTTAAAGGAGTGTAAAATGTTAATTTTTAAACTTTTAACCCAAGGGTACTCAAATAAGTTAGAGTTTAACGGTTTGACAGGTTATGTCGGGTTAAAGTCGGGTAAAAAATTAATTTTTTACACTTTGGGCGCGCTACGCCGCTACTCTTTAAGGTTATATGCAAAATATATAAGTGTCTTATTAACCTATCACATTAATCTTTGGGTTAAAAGTTCAAAAATCAACTTTTTACCCGACTTTAACCCGACATAACCTGTCAAATCGTTAAACTTTAACTTATTTGAGTACCCCTAATGTGATAGGTTAATGAGTCACTTATGTATTTTGCATAACCTTAAAGAGTAGCGCGCCCAAAGTTAATTAATTAACTTTTTACTCGACCTTAACCCGACATAACCTGTCAAACCGTTAAACTTTAACTTATTTGAATACCCCTATTAAGTATGCTGGATAAATAATTGAATATCGATTAAATATCGAGATTTATATCCGTTTCTACCAATATGCAGATTAACTTTGATCTAGAGGTTTAACTTATCTTTTATCTTTCTCTAATTTTAAAAACTAGAAAAAGATGAAAAATAAGTTAAATCGCGATTAAAATTAATCTACATTGGTAGAAATGGATATTAGGGCCAGTTTCACCAACGTCGATTAACTATATGTAACCTGCGATTAAACTCACTCTTCATCTCTTTCTAACTGTCCCCCTTAAAAAAGAGATGAAGTGAGTTTAATCGAAGGTTTACAGTTAATCGGAGATGGTGAAACGCGGCCCCGGTTTAATTTCCCTATAACATTTCAGAAATTTATTTCTTTGTTTTTTTTGTATTTAATTAAACGAATTTAGAATGAAAAAAATTGGATGAATCGTGTATATTTATAAGTTTCTCTTTGATATGCAGGATCTTTCAAACTTACCAGCTCTAAACTTCTATTTCTGAAGAAAACGAATGAGGATTTATAACAAGCAATATTGATAGTTTTACTGAGAAAAAATAGATAAGAGGAAAATTGACATAAAATATCTTTATAATTTTTTAAAATTTATTTAAAATTAAAAAAGAATTATTAGTTTATTATAAGTTTCTCTTTGATATGCAGGATTTCTCAAACTTACCAGCTCTAGAGTTCTATTTCTAAAGAAAATAGAGACTTTTACTTTTATCAATTTTTCTCTTTTATCTATCTTTTCTCAGTAAAAATATCAATATTGCTCGTTATAAGTCTTCATTCATTATAATTTTTAACATAAAATATCTTTATAATTTTTTAAAATTTATTTAAAATTAAAAAAGAATTATTAGACTTTTATTGTGTATCTACGTGTTTGAATTTTTATAATTTAATTTTCTAGAAGCATTCCATTCTTGATCGCTTATAATTGGTTATTAATTTTCCATAATAATTCCTCGGATAGTCAAATCTGTCGAGAACAGATTTTAAAAGTGTCTGCTACAAATATGTGTTGATAAAATGTCAGCACAAAATCTGCTAATGAGCAAAATCTGCTATTGTGTAATCATTGGCTGCGTTCAGCGGAAAAAGCAGCTCAGTGAGCGCTCAGTGATTCTTTATTACGGTTGGTTTCTACACTTAGATCTGAGGAAAAACCAAAGGCAAGAACCAATTGAATGTAATAAAGAATCACTGAGCGCTCACTAAGCTGCTTTTCCGCTGAACACAGCCATTCAATTGATGTATTTCATTTAAATGTTTATGAAATGGTAGATTCTGTTCTGTTTTTGCCGACAATTTGCTGTCAGATCGGCAAAAACGAATTTAATGTGTACACAAATGACACAGGATCTGTTGCGATATCTAGAGCAAATCTACTGCCACTCTCTCTCTGTTGTCATATCACAGACAGTTTGTGCTTACTGGGTTTTTAAGAAAAAATTAATTTTTTTTTAATTGGTCTGAACATTCAGGTATACAAAAGACGCTATATAATATATTACGTAAAATATTTATACTTGAATCATTTTTGTGTGTAGACCTTGTCCCATCTCAACACCACTATGGTTGATTAGCACCGAGCCATCAGTATATATGTGAACCAGTGCGCCTGCTTGATTCAAGTGCAATGCAGTAAACGCTATTCCGAACTTCGTAGGTACAATTGCAAGTCCTTTTTTCTTGAATCGATTCTCTCTGCAAAATTTTGTCATCGATCTTAGTAATTGTTAATGATTTAATTTATAATGTAGACGATAATTAATTACTTGCCTGTTATAACGTTGAACCTCAACTATTCTTTCATTATAACGAGACGACGCTAGACATTCACGCCAGCAACGATCTAAAGTACAATTGACAAGCTGCTGGTTGTAATGTGTTAAATCACCTTCCTTATATAAATTTAATTCGGACAACTGTTGTGGAAAAGAAATATTTTCAATTATTAAATTCATTTCCGTCCGCTTGTAATGTATAAATCAGATATAGACGTAAAATTTTATATAATGCATTTTGTAAAATAGAAATTTTTGTCCATTATATTTCATTGCGTAATAGCTTTTATTAATCAAAACTTACCTTGACGACATCCAGATCTAGATAATCGGCAATTTGTCGAATGATATTTTCAGCTACAAACATTCCTTGCGGTCCACCGAAGCCTCGGAAAGCCGTATTTGATGGTAAATTCGTTTTACACATGTATCCATATATCTCCGACACGGGAATTCTATATGAATTTTCAAAATGAAACATGGCGCGTTCTAATACCTGAAAATATTAGAAATAAAATCAACAATTTTTCTACGCGCGTGTACATATAACGTTACAAGATTCTTAATAAGAAAAAATAATTTTTTAAATTTATTTTCTTCTTATTACTTACTGATGTTGATAAATCGCGAGAATAACCTGCGTTACTATATATATGTACTCTTGCCACTTTGATAAAACCGTCATTATTAAATCCAACTTTGTACTTGAATAAAAACGGATGTCGCGTTCCACTTATCATCATATCTTCGTCTCTATCCAGCATACAACGAACTGGTTTCTGTAATCTACACATTTAATTTTTTTATTCAATAATAATCTACATTTTAAATTATTTTTAAATAAATTATATATAAAAAAACATAATCTTCTCACAAAAACTAAAAGAACACTTAATTTTTCTTAAAAAATAGGCAAAATTTAAGCAGCTGTAACTTTGTTAAAAATAAACGAAATTTAAGTTAAAAAGAAGAATTTGAAAGTTTAAAATATCTGTTTTCAAAAGGTCACTATTATTTTTTTAGTTTGTGTGGGTTTGACCATTTTTATAGAAAACTACGAGCTGGACAAAATGGGAAATTTTCTTTTCACTTTGTGGGTCTGTCACGTGTCCAAAAAAAGTCTGCGAAAATTTTACGATTTCCTAATGTGAAAGCTTGAAGTTTTCCCTACACAATCGTTTTTTAAAAATGGTTCTACGATTTTTTGTTACTGAGTTATCGTGAATTGAATAAGAAATGAGAATTTTTACTTTGATTACTTCCCATACAGCACAGATTCTTGCAGAAAGCTTCCAGAAAGGTTTCAAAAACATTTCAACCTTTCACATTTCATGTGTAACATCTCTGAAAGAATTCTGCAATATGTCATATAAAATGTTGCAATAGAAATGTTTTTTAAACCTTTCACATGAAGATAATTTTTCAAAACTTTTAGTTGAGTTATCTCTGAATCGTTTCACATGAAATAATTTTATAAATCTTTCAGTTGAGCTGTTTCTAAAACCTTTCTCACGAAATAAATTTGAAAACGTTCAGTTGATTTATTTCTGAATTGTTTCATATGAAATGATTTTGTAAACCTTTCAGTTGAGCTGTTTCTGAAACCTTTCTCACGCAATAAATTTGAAAACTTTTAATTAAGTAATTTCTGAATCGTTTCATATGAAACGATTTTGTAAACCTTTCAGTTGAGTTGTTTCTGAAACCTTTCTCACGCAATGAAAATTTTTAATTAAGTTATTTCGGAAACATTTTATAAAATATAATTTTGCAAACCTTTCAGTTGAGTTTTCGATGAAACTTTATACACATCTAGGAGAAGTAAATATAGACGAATTTAGAAATTTTTAATTGCAGCCCTAAAAACCACACCCATCATATGTAGGGCTTTTTGCTTTTCTCAGATATAAATTATTAATATTATATTATGTAATGATATACGAATCTTTTATATTAACGCCGTTGTGGTCACACCTCCTAAAAATAACGTAGTAGTCACACGGGGTCCAATGGACCCCACAACAGTTGCCATTTGCGTTCTTTTTGATGTATCAACTCAAACCTTGAACTGGAATTTAGTTTATGACTTTCTCTTTATAATCCAATAATTTTTAAAATTGTTTTATGTTGAAAAAACGCAAGAAAAAAATTTTTTTTTGAGAAATTTGACTTTTTTCACAAAAATATTAATCAAAATTTTTTGAGATAGAGCAAAAAAACTTTATGCGTTTTACTCTCGAAATAGTATCTATACTTTTAAGGAAAAAAAAGCCTGGGGTCCACTGGACCCCATGTGACCACAACGGGTTAATATAATCAATTGTTGTTGCATTGTTTTTAATATTTGCCAGTTAATAAATAATTTCAAATTTTTGAACACTAAAGATGCTTATATACGATATGAACATAATCTAGAAGGAATTAAGCATCAGAACCAGAGGATCGTCACTAGCCCGTTCGAACATGGAAGTCAAGCAACTTTGAGTGCGGTTACTACTTGGATGGGTGACCGCCTGAATAAAAAAAATACGGCAATATATTTCGGAAACCTTTCAACACACTTTCTCAGAAAGGTTTCAAGTGCGAGAATCGCGGACATTTTGCTATTCCAGAGCTGTCTCAGAGATGTTGCAGAAACATTTTGAAATATTTATGACATGTTTCAACTCCATCAGATGAAACATTTTTTAAATATCTCTGAAAGGTTTCAGATATATTTTGGTAAACTTTCAGCACGGTTTCAGAAAGGTTTCAAGTGCAAGAATCGCGGACATTTTGCTATTCCAGAGATGTCTCAGAGCTGTTGCAGAAACATTTTGAAATATTTATGAGATGTTTCAACCTATCGAATGAAACATTTCTTAGATATTTCTGAAAGGTTCTTGTGCTGTATGGGTTATAACTTCGTCAAAAATCATCGTACCACAATTCAAAAAACAGATTCTTAAAGTTGAAACTTTGCTCTATCGAATGGTAATTGCCAATTTTTTTATAAATAACATGTATACATGATGCAAATGGATGAAAATAATGTAAAAGTTAGCCATTTTTCTCTTTTTTATTTTGACCGAGAAAACAATTGTGTAAAACAAAAATTTATTCTTTACTTTTTTTGTACTTTTAAGTACCCTGTATTGAAAAAAATTTGCTAAATAGCTATGAGATTTTTTCATTTTTTTAAACGTATTTTTTATGTATGCTTACGTATTTTGAGTCGTAGAATCTAGAAATCATGAAAATTACGTTTGTAGCAGGACGTAATTTTTTTACATTTTCGTATGTATTTTGAGTCCTCCCAGATAGCTGATTCGAGATTCATGACTCAAAATACATAAGAATACGTAAGATTTATTTGTTCCCTTCCTAACAGTATTTATTTGTTCTCTTCTAAAACCTCAATTTTTACAGACCCACCTTAGGGTGCTGTCATATGGCAGTCAGAAATTCGGAAAACGGAATCTCGGAAAAGTAACGAAGAGGGGGTCAACCAATCAGAGTCAGCTCGATCGGTGCGATTTTTCAAGGGCCGAGCTCCCCATGGAACGACTTTTACGGAAAACTAAATGGCATCTAACCTTAACATATTTTTAAATTAAAGAAATTTCTATATAATTTTAGAGTATAATAAAAAATACGTCAAAGCTTTATTTTTTAATAGACTTTACTACTACGGTAAGTATCTTTTTTCTTCTAAAACAAAAATAATTTTTTCAATTAGACATGCAAAAATTGCGGACTTGTCAGTCCGAAATTTTTGTGACTGGGTTCCCCATGGACTGATATTTCCGGAATAAGTAAAAATTAAAAAAATTATTTTTATTGTTTTAGAAGAAAAAATATACTTACTGTAGTAGTAGAGTCTATTAAAAAATAAAGCTTCGACGTATTTTTTATTATACTCTAAAATTATATAGAAATTTCTTTAATTTAAAAATATGTTAAGGTTAGAATAATGCCATTTAGTTTTCCGTAAAAGTCGTTCCATGGGGAGCCCGGCCCTTGAAAAATCGCACCGATCGAGCTGACTCTGATTGGTTGAGCCCCTCTCCGCTACTTTTCCGAGATTCCGTTTTCCGAATTTCTGACTGCCATGTGACAGCACCCTTAAGCAGGTTGGTTGACGTCCCACTGTGGGGCAGGCGGCGCGGCAGGCGGAAAAGCCTATAAGTTAATTAGCTTTCGTCGCGTGAAATAAATGAGTTTTAGCAAATAAATATGTAGAATGCATTCAATTAGCTGTTTCTTAATGTTTTAAATCCTTGTTTGGAGTACAATTGAAACCCATATACGTTATTATCTATGTTGAAATGTGGCAATAATAAATGTGCAGGTCCTGTTTTATTTTTACAATTTCTTGATAACTATGTAGACAAATAATTTCAGTCTTCAAAAAAGTCCTTATTCCTAAATATGTAAAGAACTATTTGCATCTATTTTCATTAAATTCTTATCATTTTTAATATGCTTTTGAGAGTTATAGGTGTCGTAACATTTTCGTCATATGTTATCCGTGTATAAGGCCGGTTCTACAATCAGTTATATGTCGGATGTTGGAACGCAGCCGATGGTCCAATGAGAGAATTTCTTTTTTAAAAAGGAATTTCTCTCATTGGACCATCGGCTGCGTTCCGATATCCGTCTCCGACATACGACTGATTGTAGAACCGGCCTAAGAGAGAGACAAGAGTATAACTTCAATAATTAATTATTCGACAACCCTGCAGACAATTGCCTTCAACTTTGGCAGATTTCCGTAGACGAATAGCCTCCATACATTTGAACTAATTCTTATCATATTAATTTGAGCAACCAACTCCCTTAAGCAATTTCACAATTTTTTGTTTGTTTTTCCCCATAAAAC
The DNA here is from genome assembly GCA_030770255.1 of Temnothorax ravouxi. Taxonomy (NCBI): domain Eukaryota; kingdom Metazoa; phylum Arthropoda; class Insecta; order Hymenoptera; family Formicidae; genus Temnothorax; species Temnothorax ravouxi. Next base: position 56,939 of record JASTWP010001152.1, read on the forward strand.
TATAGTGTCCACCATGAAAAAAATCTCATAACTATTCCGCAATTTTTTTTTAATGCAGAGTATACTTAAAACTTTTAAGTTAAAAGTATAAAAAAAACGTAAAGAATAAATTTGTGTTGTTGATCTACACAATTTCTGGGTTAAAATAAAAAAGAAAAAAATCGCTAATTTTTACGTTATTTTCATCCATTTGCATCATGCCTACATGTTATTTAAAAAAATTGGCAATTACCATTCGATAAAGCAAAGTTTCAGCTTTGAGAGAATCTGTTTTTTAAATTGCGATACGATGATTTTTAAGGAGTTATGAGCAATCAAAGTCAAAATGCTCATTTCTTATTCAATTTGCAATAACTCAGTAACAAAAAATCGCAGAAACATTTTTAAAAAACGATTGTGTAGAGAAAATTTCAAGCTTTCACATTAGGAAATCGTAAATTATTGCAGACTTTTTGGGGGCACGTGACAGGTCCACAAAATGAAAAGAAAATCCCATTTTGTCCAGCTCGTAGTTTTCTATAAAAATTGTCAAACCCACAGAAACTAAAAAATAATAGTGACCTTTTGAAAGTAGAGATTTTAAACTTTAAAATTCTTTTTAAACTTAAATTTCGTTCATTTTTGACAAAGTTACAGCTGCTTGAATTTTGCCTATTTTTTAAGAAAAATTAAGTGTTTCTCTTTTGTGAGAAGTTTATAAATTGATCGTATTATACTTTATTACCTATATATATACGAAGTTAACGCAAATTTGACTCTGAGGAACAAATAATATAAAATTTAAATTTAAATGACTGCATAAAATTAAATCACCTTTCAAATACTGTAATTTTTGTAAATATAAATATTTTTGTTAAAGTTTTATTAAGGCATAGTTGTGTAACTGTGGATGTCATTTTCAGTTTTTAATGTGTTTAAAACTTCCAAATGTAATTTTTCAAAAAATATTTACTCAAAGAGCTTGTTGTAAAAAGAATTAAAGAACCTTTGAAATAACATGTTACTTAATTTCTATTGTCATTTAAAATTTTCGAAGGAATAACTATCCCAAAGAAGAGGATAAAGCAATAAAAGGCACAAAATAAACAAAATGAAAGTTTTTCATTGGCCCACTCTGTATATCGTGCAAATATGTTTCAATCAATATAAATTTCTACAACACACCTGTGTGCCGCAAGTGCCACTGGTATCGCGAGTAATGCTGCACGGGATTCCTTCCCACCAAAACCACCCCCTATACGCTTCACACGAACGTTAACTCTATTTGAGTGTATATCTAACACATGGGCAATTAGTTTCTGTATTTCACTAGGATGCTGCGTGGAGCAGAATACTTCCAGCTCGTTTTCCTCATGAGGCACGACAATAGTAGCGTTTGTCTCCAAATAAAAATGCTCTTGACCACTTATACGTACTTCTCCTTCTAAAACATGCTGTGCTTCCGCAAAAGCTTTATCCGCATCACCTTTGATAATATGCTTGGGGAAACCAGGAAAGAACGATTTATGCGCGATAGCGTCCTAGAAGAAATTTAAGTTAGTGCATTTTTGTTTATATTATTTAATTAAAAAATAAGAAAGAATTATTAGTATAATTCTGGAGTAAAATTATGAAAAAGTGGATCGAACTCCACTCGCCTTGACCTAAACACATATTATCGAGATAATAACTATATAATTATATAACTTTTAAAAGATTTTAGCTGCTATTCACTGATTATTAAAAACTTGTTAATACACAAAAATGTATACAAGGTGAATGAATATGGGATCTGCACTTCCGTTCTACACAAACTTTCTAATTTAATCTGACCTAATTACAATTTGAAAAATAATTTGTTTCTAATGTATTTATTTTATTATCCGCGTCCATCAAAATAGTATTGTGCAAAGCAATATTGTTTTAATCTACTTTTGCTATAAAAGTATAACGACATTAGACGTTGTGCCAACTGCCAACTAACAATAATTTATACACATCATAAAATTTATTTATCTTATCATACTTAATAGAACAGTAAAATATGGGAGACCGGGGCAAACTTGACACTATAGGCTTTTTACCAATTTAAATCTATCGTAAAAACTTGCCTTTCCTACTGTAAATGCGTCTTTATATGTGTTATATTACTATTATCAACGGTATTTGGTGACATTCTGAGTTATAGTGTAATTTTTAGCGCAACATAACCGTTTTGATGGTGAAAAGTAATTTTTCTTATCTCTCGAAAATTTCTACTCTTTCATTGAGCTTTACTCTTGCGAATCTACCGGTAAGTGATTTTGTGATGCTTTATACGAATCCGATAATAGTTGTATTTATTTTCTATTTGTAACGGTTGATGCCACGGCCTAATCACGCGCGGACCTCGTGTGCGAATGGTAGAACCGGGGGAAAACCGACGAATTCGCGGTCTGCGAGACCGCGGCAGAAGCAGTCGCTCTAGCGAATTATTCTGGCACGGTCGCATTAGTCAGTCGCTTAACAATCGCCAACCGATCATTTGAGAGCTCGCCTAGTCACTATAATAATTATCGTATTCTCTTGTTGGTACGCCGTTTTATCGGCTCCCAATAACAAACGATACTTGTTACATATGTATAAGCCCTAAAAGGTATGTGAGCTAGTAAGCGTGAGATGGCGTTGCGAGAGTAACGAAAGGCGGCATTAACACACGAGACCGTGAGCAGTAAACACGCGAATAAAGAACGAGTATTCAATTACGTATAGTGTTGTTAATGTGAGTTACCCCGGCCATCCCATATAACATTGGCGACGAGGAAAAACTAAAAACGACGTCATGGCAGGCGAGTCGAGTATTGCAGCGTTTAATCCGAACGAGGACCAACACGGCATATATCCAAGCAGATGGGAGAGATGGCTCAGAGGCTTCGAGCTTTTTCTGCTGAGTAAAAATATAACCGAGACGCAAAGGAAGAAGGCCATACTCTTACATTATGGCGGGATGGATCTACAAGACATATTCTACGCTATTCCAGACTGCGACGTGGTGATAGAGAATGAGGATCCGTACGAAAAGACAAAGAAAGTGCTAACGGATTACTTCAGGCCGAAATTGAACACGACGTACGAGCGACACCTTTTTAGAAATATGGTGCAGAAAGAAGACGAAACGGTCGGTCAATTTGTAACACGTTTGCGTCAGCAAGCAAAGTATTGCAGATTCGCTTCTATGGACACATAAATTTGCGATCAAATTATTGAGAAAGGTCGTTCAATGGAAGTGAGGAAGCGTATATTAGAAAAGGGTGACATCGAACTGAAAGAAGCGATGGAGATTGCACAGGCGTTCGAGACGGCATCGGTTCAGACAAAGGCTATAGGAAATAACGTAGTGGCGCGGATTACGACAAAGAGGGAGAACGCACGAGGAAAATCAGACAGTTCCAGTTCCAGTGGTATTAAGTGCTACAGATGCGGTTATCGAGGACATGCACAATCAGACGAGAAATGTCCGGCTAGAAATAAGGAGTGTACGAAGTGCAGTAAAAAGGGTCATTTCGCAGCGATGTGCAGAACATATCGAGATCGAGCAGACAAACATGGCGATGGTTCGGACAAGCAGGACAAGAAGGAAATCAAGACGAACAGCAGCGCCAACAAGGAGGGAAGAAAGTCAACTACGGTGAAGCAGCTAGATGGCGACGCCGTGGAAAGAGACGACGACGAATATGCGTTCGCCTTAAGAGATAAGATATGCGTATTAGAACACGGAGAGGTAATATCAGCGAGCGTAGGGGGGAATAGAAATTGATCTTCTAGTTGACTCGGGATCTCGATGTAATATTATGGACGAAAATACATGGGAATCATTAAAGTCAAAAGGAATAAAATGTGTATCGTGTAAGGTTAATAAGACCGCATTTCCATACGGGAAGAAAGACGGATTAGAGATTTTCGGTGAATTTGAGTGTGAGATAAAGATCGGTAGTAAAACCGCATGGGCAATTTTTAAAGTGTTCCGAGGTAAAGGACAACCGCTCTTAGGTATTCAAACGGCAAAAGAGTTAAGTATTTTAGATGTCGGAGTACACTTACAAATCAATCAGATTGAGAACATTAAAGGTGACGTTAAGCTAGATAATAAACTTTTCGAGGGTATAGGGAAGTTGAAAGATTTTCAGCTTAAAATTCCGATAAATAGTTCGGTGAAACCAGTTGCTCAGCCGCGAAGAAGATTGCCTTATAAAATGCGTGATTTAGTTAAACAAGAGATAGAGAAACTGTTGCGTGATGATATTATCGAAAGAGTAAAAGGGCCGACGCCTTGGGTATCGCCAATAGTACCGATAGTTAAAAGATCGGGGGAAATACGTCTTTGTTTAGATTTACGTGAAGTAAACGAGGCAATAACTCGTCAACGAAGCCCGTTACCTGTATTTGTAGAACTACTTGATAAAGTAAGAGGCGCGAAGTGTTTTTCAAAGTTAGATATTCGGGGAGCGTTTAATCAAATTGAGCTTGAGGAAAATACGCGAAGTATTACTACGTTTAGTACGGATTGTGGTCTATTTAGATTTAAGAGGTTAGTTTTCGGTTTAACCTGTGCGCCGGAAATTTTTCAAGAGATATTGGAAGAAATTTTACGAGATCTGGAGGGAGTAATAAATAGCGCAGACGATATTGTGATTTATGGAAAGAATTTAGAAGATCATAATCGGAAACTTCAGAAAGTACTTGACAGACTCTTAGAGAAGGGTTTGACGCTTAATAAAAATAAATGCGTTTTTGCGGTTAAGGAAATTGAATTTTTGGGGTTCATAGTAAACGGGTCAGGTTATCGGTTAATGCGATCGAAAGTCGAGTCAGTACAGAATTTCAGAGAACCCAAAACGCCAGAAGAAGTCAGAAGTTTCCTGGAGTTGGTCAATTTTTGCGCAGCGTTTATTCCAAATATGGCGACAATTAGCGAACCTTTAAGAAGGCTTACGCGAAAGAGCGAACCATTCGTGTGGGGTGAACCACAGAAAATTGCATTTCAGATGCTGAAAGATAAGCTGATGGATGCAGAAACGCTAGGTATTTATAATCCGGATGCGAGAACTAGAGTAGTTGCAGACGCTAGCCCGGTAGGTATAGGTTGTGTTTTAGCACAGGAACAAGATCGACAATGGCGAATTATAAGTTTTGCGAGTCGAAGTCTAACCGATTATGAGAGAAGATATTCACAGACGGAAAAGGAAGCTTTAGCACTGGTCTATGCGTGTGAAAGATTCAAATATTGGCTTTTTGGTATTAAGTTTGAATTGGTCACGGACCATAAAGCCTTAGAATGTATATTTGCACCAAGGTCAAAGCCATGCAGCCGCATAGAGAGGTGGGTGCTAAGACTTCAAATGTTTAAATACAAAGTGATATACGAAAGTGGAAAGAGTAATATTGCAGATCCGTTATCTCGTTTATTAAAAACAGGTAATAACGAGGGGGAGAAAAGTAAGTGTGAGGACGAATTGTTTATCGCGTGGGTTGCAAAAGAGAGTGTGCCGAGAGCAATGTCTATTGAAGAAGTGGAAGTAGAATCGCGCGAAGATTCGTGGTTAGGTGAAGTTAGGCAAGCGATTGCAACAGGAAACTGGGATTCGTTATCCAGTACGCGGATAAAAGCAATTAAAGACGAACTTTGTGTGTACAATAATGTTGTGTTACGGGGAACGAGAATTGTCGTACCCGAAAAACTAAAGAAGCGAGTATTATCAATAGCGCATGAGGGACATCCTGGTATTGTTGCGATGAAGGATAGGCTAAGGAGTAAAGTTTGGTGGACAGGAATCGATAAAGACGCGGAAAACTTTGTAAAAACGTGCGAGAGCTGCCAAATAGTGCAAAAGACAGCTAATATCTCACCGTTGAAACCAAACGCGCTACCGGATAGTTCGTGGGAATGTTTAGCGATGGATATCCTTGGGCCTTTGCCTTCCGGAGATTTCATATTCGTGATTATTGATTATTACAGTAAGTTTTACGAAATAGAGATAATGCAATCAATTACGTCGGCAGCGATTATTAATAGATTGAAACATATATTTGCGAGATATGGTTATCCGAATAGGTTAATATCTGATAACGGGAAACAATTAGTGAGTGAAGAAATGCAGGAATACATGTCTAGGTGCGGTATTAAACTTATTCATGTAGCGCCGTACTGGCCCCAAGCGAATGGGGAAGTCGAAAGACAAAATCGCAGTCTTCTTAAACGCATAAAGATTGCACAGCTCGAACGAAAAGACTGGAAACAAGAGATATTAGACTATCTACTTATGTATCGCTCATCTCCACAAGCATCGACAGGGGTTTCGCCAGCGGAACTAATGTTCGGTCGAAAAATAAAAACTAAAATGCCAGAATTGCGAGGGATCAGAAATAATCTAGATGAAGCTATTAGAGATAGGGATGCGTGGAAAAAGCTTAAAAGTAAAGAGCGATACGATTTGCGAAACAATGCCAAAGAAAGTGATTTGAAATTAGGTGATACTGTTCTATTAAAAGCGATAAAGCGAGATAAATTAAGTCCGGAGTATGAAAGCGTTAAGTACGAGGTAGTTGATAGAGCCGGTGATAATGTAACGATTAAAAATGCGGATGGAAAGAGGTTTAAACGAAATGTAGCACATGTCAAGAAGTTTAACCGTGCAGGGCCTAGCAAATTTGACGATGATGTTGAAATAATATCGGAGCAAAATGTCAAAGTGAAAACCGAATCGGAGTCGCGGGAGTTCTGTTGTTGCAACGAAGTCAGAACCAAGTGCTGATCTTAGTGTAGCGCAAAGTAGGCCTGTACGAGACAGAAAGTTACCGAATCACTTAAAGGATTATATAATGGAGTAGGTTTCAAGCAATTGGCAATTGTATTACTTATTACCAAAGACTTTACGTTAAGGCACAACCGTAATATAGATTATAAGGTAAACGTTTATTCTGAGAAAAGGGAGGATGTTACATATGTATAAGCCCTAAAAGGTATGTGAGCTAGTAAGCGTGAGATGGCGTTGCGAGAGTAACGAAAGGCGGCATTAACACACGAGACCGTGAGCAGTAAACACGCGAATAAAGAACGAGTATTCAATTACGTATAGTGTTGTTAATGTGAGTTACCCCGGCCATCCCATATAACACTTGTCATGCAGCTATATGGCCCATGACAAATGCGTGTGCACGTCTAATTGCGAATTTACTTGTATAAATTGTTTTTCAGACATGAGTTTAGGTGAAAATAATTAAATGTTCAACAATTTTTGTTCTCATTATTTTCAACGATTGTTTTACTTAATTCCGAATTTTTGTACTTTCTAAATTCACAATAAACAATGTATGTTTTTTAGTTTCAAACAAAAAAAAATTAGTTCCAGATCAAATTGTGTCGATCAAGCAAAGTATATCGAGTTTGCCCCGGCATTTTTCAATTTGAAAATTTGTCTTCGCGTCACTTTTGGTTTCTTGGGGGCAAAACTTTTTCAGATACTATAATTTTTCGGATTATAATCAGGCAAAAAGCACAACTACATATTTTCGCGATAAATAACACAGTCCAACAATAAAAAAGTAGTTGTATCCAAATATATTTGGATACAACTGCCATATTAGGTCAACTGCTGTGAAAATGTCACTGAAATTCGCGATACATATGTTTTTCTGAACATTACTGTGAAAATTTATCACGTTGCATTTAAGAGCAAGTTTGGGACGTTTTTTACATCATTAATTAGATGACTGTATGACAAACGATGCAGAGTACAACAACGACAACTTGACCTTCGAATGAAACGTTCTCCATTTATACGCAGATTTACTTCGAATGACGCGCTTTGTTGCTTTCAAAACTTATACGTATTGGCGCTATTCACCTTTTAAAACCGTTTTTGGGTCGCTACAAATAATTTCTAAATTCATCTTTTTACTCCCCCTACATGTGTGGGAAGTTTCATTAAAATCAGAATTTTCGAGTTCGCGAGATTCCCTTGTGAGTTACCTAACTCAAACTAAGTAATATACATATATTTAAAAAAAAAATGAAATAATCTTTAAATTGCGCCAAGAGAGACGCTTGAGAGTGCAATCTATTAGTAATAAGGGGATAGAAGGCACAGGTAGGAGACCTATTTATGTAATTGAGAATAAAGGAATTATGGAAAATTTTGAGCCAATTAGTGTGAGTGATCTGGAAGAAATTGTTAGGGAACTACCACGAAAGAACGGAACAGAGGAAGGGATAAATAGTGATATACTGAAAATGGTGTTACCTGTGATAAAAGATGAGTTTGTAGGGGTAATAAATGATTCGCTTAGGACAGGTAAATTTCCAGAAGGATGGAAAACATCCACGATAATACCGATACCAAAGGTAAACAAACCAAAAAAAGCGAGCGAGTATAGACCGATTAATATGTTACCGATATATGAAAAAGTATTAGAGTTAGTTGTAAAAAAACAGTTGGATAAATTTCTAGAAGACAATGAAATAATAACCGAATACCAATCGGGATTTAGAAAACAGCAGTCGTGTGAGACAGCAATCCAAAGTTTTATCGAGGAATGGAAGTTGATAATTGAGGAGAAAAAAATGGTGGGGGTGTTATTCCTGGATCTCAGGAGAGCGTTTGAGACAATAGATAGGGTAAGATTAGTGGAAAAATTATATCAGTATGGAATAAGAGGAGTGGTACTGGAATGGATAATATCGTATTTAAGTAATAGAAAGCAGCAAGTTAGATTCAATGATATATGTTCTAAAATAATTGAGACAGTATATGGCGTGCCACAGGGATCCGTATTAGGACCTCTATTGTTTATTTTGTATATAAATGATATAGTTAAAGTATGTCCGGAGGGAAGTATATTTAGATTATTTGCAGATGACACGACCGCAAGTGTAACAGGAGAAAGTTGTGAGGAATTAGAAATAAAACTAAATATGGTGCTCGGTATACTTGAAGAATGGATGAATGTGAATATGTTAAAAATAAATGCAGATAAGACCAAATATATGATAGTTAGAAGTATAAGGAAGGAAATAAAAACAGACATAATAGTAAAAAGTTTAGATGGAACTATAATCGAGCGTGTCGAGATAACGAAACATCTGGGTGTGATGATCGATAGTAAACTCCGTTGGGAGGATCACTGTGATTATATGTTAAAGAAAATAGGGAAAAAAGTGAGTTTTCTGAATAGAATAGGAAATGATATATCGGTGTACACTCGATGTACTGTGTATAAGTCTATCATAGCGCCTCACTTTGAATATTGCGCAACGATGTTAGTAGGTATGGGTGAAACGCAACTGAATCGACTGCAAGTGGCACAAAACCGTGCCATGAGAGTCATACTGCAATGCTCGCGATATACAAAGGTAGAATTGATGCTGCAAACCCTTAAGTTTATGAATGTAAGACAGAGGCTAATGTACAATGTATGTATTTTTATTTTTTTTAGATAGTATTTTTTAGATAGTATTTTTTAGATAGTATTTTTATTATTTTAAGATAGTAAGAGGCATAATGCCAAAACATTTAAGTATTAGGATAGAAATAGTAGGAGATGTGAGTGGACGGCAAACAAGGCAAGCTGAGAATATTAGAATTCAATATCGCAGAACGAAAAGCGCACAGAAAAGTCTATTTTATGAAGGTTTGAATATGTATAACGCCCTACCGATAGAAATTAAGCAATGCGAAAGAATTGAACCTTTCAAACGTAGGTTAAGAGAATATATTGTACCTCATGTAGAGGAATTAATTTAAGAATATTTTATGTAAAAAATAGCCGAGAAGGCTAATAAAGCTCAATCAATCAATATCAATCTCTCTCTCTCTCTCTCTCTCTCTCTCTCTCTCTCTCTCTCTCTCTCTCTCTCTCTCTTTCTCTCTCTCTCTCTCTCTCTCTCTCTCTCTCTCTCTCTCTCTCTCTCTCTCTCTCTCTCTCTCTCTCTCTCTCTCTCTCTCTCTCTCTCTCTCTCTCTCTCTCTCTCTCTCTAATACCGGCTTCCAATAAGATTAGTAACGAAGAATTATACACTCTAAGCACTCCCCGGAAAATTCTACCCCTATGTTATATACTTTTGGTAAAAATTCGGTCTAATAGTTTTTAAGTTAAAAACATTCTAAAAACATTCAAACATACACCACTCGTAAGAATTTTATATATTAGTATAAATAAAGAATCATTTTAATCACAAAGAATCAAAGAGATAACAGTACAAAATAAAAATATTTAATTAAAATAAAATAAATAAATTTTTCTTGTAAGAAAATTTGGCGCTGCTATAAACCTCAAATAAAGTACTGAAATTTTTGATTGAATAAAAAAACAATAAACATAATTTAAGGAAAAATGCTACGGGAGTAAAAAAGCGGCGCCAAGTTTTTTTACAAGAAAAATTTATTTATTTTATTTTAATTACATATGTTGTACTGTTATCTCTTTAATTCTTTGTGATTAAAATGATTCTTTATAATATTATAACTTTGTTAAGGTACGTATAACTCATGCAAGAGTAACCTCTCAAAAACTAAAAAAAAAACAATTATTTTAGCAAATTGCCTGAGGATTTCTCAAAAACTTGACGTAATACGCCATTTTTTTATGGTCAGATTCGTACTCTATAGCGTTAAGAAATCTACCAGAAATGACTTATAGAATGTCAAGCGATGTCAAGGCGGTGTTGAACAGTATTATCAAAACAACATATCAAAAAATAATTCTGTTTGTTTTTTTGTCAAAAATTTGTTAAATCTTGTTAAGTTAGATTCTTCTAAAATTGTTTATAATTTGTGTCAGAATTCACAAGATAGAATTCTATTTATAAATTAAAAATATGTACACACAAAAATATACGGTATAACATATTATAAATAGAATTCTATTCCGAAATTTGACGCGAATTATAGATTGTCTAAAGCAAGCTTTATTGCATTTTAATTAACAAATAGTATTATTTCTTCGTATTAGTAAGAAATACCTCGATAGATATAATAATGGGTTCTAAATCTTCATACTCTATTTCAACCATTCTTGCTGCAGCTTGAGCGACAATTTGATCAATAGCAACAATCGCACCAATTATTTGACCTTGGCTGGTAACCTGTAGAAATAGAAAAAAATTAATAGATTCTTAATTCCTTCCAATTTCTCGAAACTAGAGATGAGATCAAATTCAATATGTACTTAAAAATTCGAGTCAAACCCTGTTTCATTTTCTGGGATTCGATTAACATTCATAAGAAATAATATTTTATATTCCCTGTAACATTTTCTGCAATTGCAAATGTCGGCAACAAATTATGTTTATTGAAAAGCTGCAAATGAGAAACATTATACTTTTGTTATTGTCAATTGTTAGCACACTTCCGTCAATGTGCAACAACTTTTGCCGACAAAATATATGACAAAATGCTGGTAGCTAACAGTAAGCAGATACCGAACATATTGTTGGTAGATTGATGGAAAATGCCAAGCAGTTTAGCTATCACAAATCAGTGTCAGCAAACATCTCGCAAAAATACAACAATGTATGTTAACGACAGATGACTCGGATAAGCGAGCACGTCTGTTGAACGCATTGATGACAGATTCACGATGAGTATCAAACAGCTTTGCTATTACAAAAGTGTCAGCATTTGTCACGCAAGAATACAACATCTGTTATGTCGTAAATCTTTCGTCATTACAATGCTCCATCAAATACTTTCATTGCTTTCATCTTGCCAACATATTGCTAACAATTAAGGTCATTTTCAAATAAAAAGAATATACAAATGTCGGATCATCCAATAGATGGCATTCGATAGGATCCGTTTCCCGTAATAAAAATATGATGAACGATGATATAAGAACATATATACATTTTTTGTTCAGCGTTAAAAGTACTACCAGAAACCATCATCAAATTAAGACGCCAGGGTTATCGGAATCTTGCCCTATAATTGTGGGACAGTGGATTTCGGTGAAATTGTCTAAAACTTTGGAAATAGATAGTTTAATAGATAGTTCACATAAATATATATTTTTGTATTAACAAAAAGAATAAGTTGTGTGATTTTGTAGAATAATACATTGCAATCTACTGTCCTACAATAGTACTGACATAACGTCTTATTTTTTATTTTTGAACACTGATAGCCCATTATAACTTTCAATCAGTATCATATAAACTATCTATTTTTCTAAAGTTTCAGACAATTTCACCGAAATCCACCGTCCCATAATAGTACTGAAATAATACCTCATGACCTTCGACCTTTGAAGGCTGATCTCATCTAAACGGTTGATTATTGTGAATCTTGTCCATTGTGACTTTTGATTAGCATTACATAAACTATTTATTTCCAAAGTTTCAGCTAATTTCACCGAAATCTAATTTCCGTGTATATATTATATATTGGGGCATTCTCCGTGAAATCAGACACCCCCCCTGTCCAAAAATTGGAGTCACCTAAAAAATTCTTTTGGGGCTCATTTTATAGCTACACATATGTAGTTTTAGTTGAGCTGTGGCCTTTTGAAAAATCAACATGGCGGACCCCAATATGGTGGCCGAAGTCTGCGGGTAACGAGATACGACAGATGAAATCGTTACTTGGAAGTTATAGACTGTCATAGAAAAATGTGTTAATGTGTTTATTTAGTAGTTAGCATTGAATCCATGGAAAAAATAAATTTTTAGTTTGTCCAAAACCAATATAACGGCCAAATTATCTGTGAAATGCTAAAAAATAACTATTTTGTTCTTTGTCAAAATTACAAACTGTGTTCAAATTTCATGAAAATTTATATCATGATACATTTTAAGATGTTGATCATAAATTAACAATTGGGACATCGTATTTGAATATAACGAAACCCAATATGACGGCTGTATATTCGAAAAATGCTAAAAAATAATGTCGTCGATATTCAAATCATACAGACTCGTTCTAATCCTTTCTAAAAAAGGGCATGTTAAGTCGATACTCGCATATCTCGAAGTTTTTTGGTGCCGCTTTTCCGCGATGCCAATTGGTTCTCTCGCTGTGCTTACTTCATTTGCAGCTGTCATCGTATATATTTTGACAGTTGTGTGTATTGTGTGTATCAAGAAGTTAATAGTGTAATAGTAATAGCATAATGTCAAAGCTAAATAGCGCGCGCGAAGCGCGCGTCTGTGGTGTCTAGTTATTATTAATTTGAGTGTTACGGTATTTTTTAATTGCTTTTTTTTATTTACTTTTTCAAATTTTTATGAATTCTTATTATTATTTTATTTTTTACTATGATTTCGTTATTGCGGTGACAAAATTTGAACGTGGTTGATTAAATATGGCCGCTAGATTTTGAAAAAACAGTCTGTCTCTTCTGCCTTCACTGGCCGGACAGTCTGTAATATTTATGCAAAAAACACTAATTTTAAAAAAGTAAGAACTTTACTCTTGTAAGTATAGTGGTGCTCACTTTCGGGAAGATTTATCAGCTGAAAGGGATGAGCACAAAAATCTTATTCTGTATATTTGGAAAGCACATAAATTGAGAAACATTTTAAGACTAAAATCAATTTGCTATTAGTATTTTAACTGGTACTTTTTACTTTTGTACTTATGGGGTGCTCACTTTCAAGAAGGTTTGTCGGCTGAAGGGGATAAGCACAAAACTTTTATTCTACATATTTTAAAAGCACGTAAATTAAGGAACATTTTAAGACTAAAACCAATTTGCTATCTATATTTTAACTGGTACTTTACTCTTGTGCGTATGGAGTGCTGACGTTCGGGTCGGCCGAAGGGGATGAGCACGAAAATCTCGTTGTGCATATTTTGAAAGCACATAAATTAAGGAACATTTTAAGACTAAAACCAATTTGCTATCTATATTTTAACTGGTACTTTACTCTTGTACGTGTGGGGTGCTCACTTTCAAGGAGGTTTGCCGGCTGAAGGAGATAAGCACAAAACTTTTATTCTACATATTTTGAGAGCACATTAATCGAGAAACATTTTAAAACAAGAATTATTTTGCTTTCTGTATTTTAACTGATACTTTATTCTTATATCAGTAGTATACCCTTACGAAAAAGTAGTACTGGCAATCAGTACTCAGTACTGAGTGATCAGTACTCGTCGTATTGAAAGTATTAGTATGTTAATACTCATGAATACTGCAGAATGGTCAGTACTGTGTCTGTCAGTGCTCACAGTACTGACAGTACTACGAGCAATAATACTCATTAGTACTTCAAAGTATTGAAGTGGTCAGTACTTTATCAGATTAATATTCGGAGTACTATCATGATAGTACTGCCAGTACGGTAAGAATTAATAAGCACAGTACTGACCATTCTGCAATATTCATAAGTATTAACATACTAATACTGTCAATACTACGAGTACTGATCACTCACTCAGTATTGATTACTAGTACTACTTTTTCGTAACGTATCTTGGAAATACAAAATTAATAAAATACTAAATTAACACACTAAACTATCAATCGTTATTTTGATATCATCTTTGTAGCGGTCACGCCACCAGTGATACACGCCTGCGCGGCAACACTAGTAAAATGGGCAGTTCGCATCGACGCCGCCAGGCGTCGCCTCGCCCAAGCATTCTGTCGAGTTCAAGATTCTGCACCGACTTGTATAAGAGGAGACCCCCTACGGGATCAAATCAGATATTTTCGAGCGCTAGTCGCTTAAGGCAAGAGTTCCTAAACTCTAAGCCTATATACAATCTTGACTTTTTGTTCTACTTGGATAGTACTGCGCAAGTTACTGCGCAAGTACTGCGCCTGTGCCACACGTTAATATCCCATGAGTATTCAATAACTACTGAAAGAGTACTGGAGGAAGTACTGGAGGGAGTACCGGAGGGAGTACTGGGAGGAGTACTGGGAGAGTATTAGAGAAAGTACTGGAGAGAGTACTAGAGGGAGTACTAGAGGAAGTACTGAAGGGAGTACTGAATGAGTATTGGATGAGTACTGGATGAGTACTGCGAAGGAGTACTGACAAAGTCAGTATGGTCGAATTTAGTAGTACTTTGAGTACTTATGTTTTCAGTACTTTCACTAATACTTTTTCCAGTATTAAAACCAGTACTACTTTTTCAATAGATCTTTTTTTGCATATATCTTTTAAACTATTACAGATAGACTAATTTTGTTTGAGGCATTTAAAAGCACATAAAAAGCACATAATTCTAGCATATTGAGTTTTTTATTTTATATGTAATTTTAATGAGTGGGGGTGCTAGCTTACGTTAAGCCAGCACCCCCTTTTTCAATTGCGATTTCCCGCGAAACCGCTCGAGCACAAAAATCGTGAATAGAGCACATAATTAGCACATAAAGAGCACTTAATTTCTGTATATGTGTTATTTCGATTTTTTGTGGGGGGAGGGTGCTAACTTAACAGACATCGCGCTTTTATCAATAAAAGAGAGTGGAGAATATAGGCCTTTGTGTCTATTTAATTATTATCAGTCTTCAAAAACTATTAACTAAAATAAGGTTTCATTAACGTTACCATCAATCCAAAAAATGTGCCACACTTTATTATAATAAAAGTGGACTTTACGAAGTAACAGATACAAATTGTAGTTTCGTGATTTATGTATCGTTCTTATACCATTGTTCATCGTATTTTTCTTACGAGAAACGGATCCTATCGAATGACATCTATTGGATGATCCAACATTTGTATATTCTTTTTATTTGAAAATGACCTTACTTGTTAACAATATGTTTGGCAAGATGAAAGCAATGAAAGTATTTGATAGAGCATTGTAATGACGAAAGATTTACAACATAACAGATGCTGTTGCATTCTTGCGTAACAAATGCTGACACTTTGTAATAGCAACGCTGTTTGATACATCATCGTGAAATCTGCCGTCAATGCGTTCAACAAACTTGCTCGCTTATCCGAGTCATCTGTCGTCAACATACATTGTTGTATTTTTGCGAGATGTTTTCTGTCACTGTTTGCGATAGCTAAACTGCTTGGCATTTGCCATCAATTTGCCAACAATATGTTCGGTATCTGCTTGCTGTTAGCTACCATTCTGTCATATATCTTGCCGACAAAGGTTGTTGCACATTGACGGAAGTGTGCTAACAAAATTGACAATAACAAAATATGTTTCTGATTTACAGCCTTTCGATAAATATAATTTGTTGCCAACATTTGCAGTTGCAGAAAATGTTATAGGGGGGGTGTTCAATTTCAAACATAACAGGTCGAATATCTTGATAATTAAATAAAATATCAGGGTCCGGTTTTTTAGGTAGTATTGTTTCGAGGCAGACATTTTGATAACAAAAAAATTGACCTTGGGTGAGGTGTCAATGTCAAATGAAGGTCAACTTCATTTTTTAAATGGCAACATAATTTTGTAAACACCTACGTTTGTAACCTTTCTTATTACGAATTCAACGCGCTATGACCCAAGGTCGCCGAAGGTCAAATGTCCAAATGCGAATTTACGATATTGTTGCCTTCGAACTGCTTAGTGCCCGTCTACAATAGGTGTTTTAAGCCCGAAGCCCTAAGAAATTGACCAATTACAGTCAATTATGCTCCTCAAATTCAACTGTGATTGAACAATTTCTTAAGACTTAGGGCTTAAAACACCTATTGTAGACCGGGACTTACAGTACGGCTAACTGGCTCAGTGAGCACCCTAGGCGCCTTGAGACTCTTTTCGCTATATGTTGTTTACATTTGTAGCTATTTTCTTAAAGAAAGCCAGAGTCGAGTTCAGAAAACACAGGACAGAAAATCAGAGTCCAGGAAACACAGGATAGAAAGTCAGAGTCAAGTCCAAGAAACACAGAAAATTAGTAGCCCAAGTGGAGTTTCACAATCGACGCAATGTCAAATCGATGTTGACTTTGAGAGTTCAGGTTACATGGTCCAATATGGACTTCGCATATGGACTTTTAATCGCGTATAAAGCTCGGTTTAATCAACCAAATCTTAAAGATTTATATATGAAATAGAGATAGAAAAGACTAAAGAATATAATAGAATTATAAATAGCCTGATATCTCAAAATTGGCAGAAGTTAGAGCAACCACATTTCTCAAAAAATTCAAAATTTTATAAAGAAAGAACCCTTTTACCGATTATCGCCAAATTCAATATCAATCTTCTTTTAATGATAGTCTATATAAAATTACATGCAAACTTATACATGTGACTTTTGAGCAGAAATCGGTAACTCCATCACCGATCCTCGCCAAATTCAATACTTTCCTTAAATGATATTCTATTCATCAAATAACTTACACATATTTTAAGCAAAAATCGGTAACGCTTTCACTGATCCTCGCAAAATTCAAAACAACTTTATTTTAATGATACTGTATATAAAATTACGTGTACATCTTATACACTTTTTATAAGCAGAAATCGGTAATCCCTTCACCGATCCTCGCCAAACTTAGAACAACCTTCCTTTAATGATACTCTATATATATAAGATTACATGTATAACTTGTCCACTGTTTAAGCAAAAATCGGTAACTCCTTTACCGATCCTCAAAAAATTCAAAATTTTATAAAGAAAGAACCCTTTTACCAATTATCGCCAAATTCAAAATACCAGTATATACCAAAATATAACCTTCTTTTAATAATATTCTATATATATAAAATTACATATACAACTTATACATGTAACTTTTTGAGCAGAAATTGGTAACTCTTATTTCATCGATTTTCGCCAAATTCAAAACAACCTTATTTTAATTTTAGGGGAGACCGGGGCTATTCGTGACACATTTTTGTTTTGAATTTTTTTCTCGCTTTGTATAAATGTTTAAAAAAATTTTATTAGTGCGATGTAATCGTCCATCTCTCTAGTTTAAAAGAAAAAAAATATAAGTTTTTATCTCACGAGTCACGAAATATATCAAGAAATGTATCGCTGTGTCATGTGTCACGAATTGCCTCGGGGCCGGGGTGATTCGTGACAGGCCACGGGGTAATACGTAACACTTTCTCTGATTGAACAAACTATATGGATTTCTTTCGTTTTTGGAATTTTTATCTACTTTATACTTTGAAAAGCCTTTAGTTGTCAGAGTTTACATATTATATGTATAAAAAATTATGAGGAAAAAAGTAACGCCTATTCTATTAATCGCCCTCATCGTTCACATTCGATTATGGGGAACCACTTCTCGAAAGCGTCCACGGCCCCTGCGAACTGGTTTTTCCTTTGAACGATTATTCGTGGTTTTTTTTGGTTGCCCCAATTGCTCGTGTCACAAAATCCCGGCGTGGTTTTTCCTCATTCATGATCCATGACTTATAGATAAGAAAGAATACCATAAATCTACTCATGCATTATGCTTAGTGAAGTCGAGTGACTGAATACAATTTACTGTTTCGGATCTCTTATTATTTTATTCAGCGAGAAAACAAACGAGATTTGAAAAATTTTACTTTGAGCACTTGAAACAGACTTTCTGTCACTGAGAGAGAAAAATATATGGTTTTGACACGCAAATGCCATTCCGTTGGTACCCAGAGGACACTAAGAGACATCTGTGATTGATATTACAGGTTTCTAGCAGCAAGCATTTTAAAGTTAGGTCCGCGACAAAATTTCAGCAGTGTCACGAATAGTCCCGGTCTCCACTACTCTATAAAATTACATGTACATCTTATACACTTGTAACAGTATAATTATATATTCTCCTCAACATCGACGCGATCCGACTCGTCGGGAGTTCTTTTGGCGTATATATGATATTGTTATTCTGTATAAATATGTTATGTTGATGCTTAGAGTGACTCAGGCGAACAAGAAACGTATTATTTCGAAAATCTTTGTTAAGAAAGTAAACTCATATTATTTTTAATAGCATAATGTACATGCACACTCTCACACACTCTTGTTATGGATCGATCTATCGATCGCATACTCTATGTCAATTCTCGATTCTTGTATACACACTATATAAAATATATAGCCCAGTAAAATGACTCGAAATTTGTCGATTTAGAGGAAATAATACTGACTGGGCTGAAACTTTGTAAACAGGCTTGTTTTAGGATACTATTCAACATATTAAAAGTCCCCACGTGTAGACGCTACGTTGCGGGCAGGGGAGGGTCCAAAAGGTCCAAAAAATCAGTTTTTCGCAAATAACTCGGAAAATATCAACTTTACGGAAATTTATGTAGATATCAAAATTGTAGCTTACAAAATTCCGCACAATTTTGTTTTTTATTCAAGTATGTACAATATAATTTTTTTAAACACCGGTAGTTTTGCGACGCAACGAAAACGCATACGCGCGTCGCGCATTTTTCGCTAATATTTCGAAAATGGACTCTCAAATCGAAAAATGTTTTAAATAAAAGTTGTAGAGAATCTAATTATGTTCGCGCGAGTGGGCGGTTCGCGCTCCGACAAGAGCGCTGAAGGATCGTGGGATCGGACTGGGTCGAATGAACACTCGCACAGTGTCCTGAGCAGGTCCTTTATTTTACAATCAGTCTTCCTTGTCTGAGTCGCTTCACAAAATGACGGACCCTACGCGGCGGCCTAATTCGAAGAACCAATCATGGCGAATTCCGCACATTAAGAGTTATTTTATTTACAGGGACAAACGGCCAAACGTGGCGCACTTCGCGTGATTGACTGAAGAGCCAATATGACGCACTTTACGCGACGGGCTGATCCGGACAGCCAAACTTGGCGAACTCCGCACAGCGAGAGTAACTCTATACAAGGACGAACGGCCACACGGGGCGCACTTCGCGCGAGCTAGACGAAACGGCCAATATGGCGCACTTTACGTCGCGGTCGACTTCGGACAGCCGAATATGGCGAACTCTGCACAGCGAGAGTAACTGTAGAAAGGCGAACGGCCACACGGGGCGCACTTCGCGCGAGCTTGACGGAACGGCCAATATGGCGCACTTTACGTCGCGGTCGGCTTCAGACAGCCGAATATGGCGAACTCTGCACAGCGAGAGTAACTGTAGAAGGGCGAACGGCCACACGTGGCGCACTTCGCGCGAGCTTGACGGAACGGCCAACATGGCGCACTTCACGTCGCGGTCGGCTTCGGACAGCCGAATATGGCGAACTCTGCACAACGAGAGTAACTGTAGAAGGGCGAACGGCCACACGTGGCGCACTTCGCGCGAGCTTGACGAAACGGCCAATATGGCGCACTTTACGTCGCGGTCGGCTTCGGACAACCGACTATGGCGAACTCTGCACAGCAAGAGTAACTGTAGACAAAGACGAACGGCCACACGGGGCGCAACTTCGCGCGAGCTTGACGAAACGGCCAATATGGCGCACTTTACGTCGCGGTCGGCTTCGGACAGCCGAATATGGCGAACTCTGCACAACGAGAGTAACTGTAGAAGGGCGAACGGCCACACGTGGCGCACTTCGCGCGAGCTTGACGGAACGGCCAACATGGCGCACTTCACGTCGCGGTCGGCTTCGGACAGCCGAATATGGCGAACTCTGCACAGCGAGAGTAACAGTAGACAAAGACGAACGGCCACACGGGGCGCAACTTCGCGCGAGATCGACGGAACGGCCAACATGGCGCACTTTACGTGGCATCACACTTCAACAGGTCTTACGTGGCGAACACCGCCGCACGAGACATATAGCGCCGCACGAGCCTCCAGTCCCTTCGCACGTAGAGAAAGTCCAGCAGCGAACAGCCGAACTTGATGCCAACCGGTCGGGTCGACAAGAGGCCGACCTCGACGCCATGCGGAGGAAACGGCTCGAACGACGCGTGGCCGCGCGTCGCTGAGCAGCCGTCGCTCCGCAGCAAAGGCGACTCGGCGGTGGTGAACGACGCACTGGGTTCGATTCCTCATGAGCCGACCTCGATGCACCACCTCGTTCAGGCTCCGAGAGTATCAACCGCACGAAAATCCCGTCGATCGCGGAACGAATACGGAAATCTTGAGGATCTTAACGACGCGAAACGGAAATCTTGACGGCACGAACGGACATCTTGACGATCTAACAACGCGAGACGGAAATCTTGATGGCACGAACGGACATCTTGACAATCTAACAACGCGAGACGGAAATCTTGATGGCACGAACGGACATCTTGGTGATATCGACGAATCTAGACGGAAATCTTGATGCCGCGACGCGGCTGCTCATGCACGGACAATCAGGCTCAGGATCGCTCTCGTGGCTGGTCTCCTTCCCACCGACGATCACTCGAAGAAACGTTCACCAGAAAACGCTCGAGAATCTTCATCCACCGTGAACAATATCATTCACCCACTCTCGCAGCTTTAACGCACTCGCTCAGCGAACCGCGAGGTCACTGCCCGCGTGTGTATTCGTCTCTGATAGCCGCGATCGCATGTCGATAGATCCGCGCATTAGAGCATCAAATTCATTAGAGCATCAAATTTTCCATGAAAATCACTTACATATAGGTTTGCAAGAGTAATAAAGCTCGATGAAATAGTAGAAATTTTCGAGAGATCAGAAAAATTACTTTTTACCATCAAAAACGCTTATGTCGCGCTAAAAATTACATCATAACTCAGAATGTCATCAAATCCCGTTGATAATACTGGCACATAAAGACGCATTTACAGTAGGAAAGGCAAGTTTCTAGGACAGATTTAAATTAGCAAAAAGTCTAGTGTTAAGTTTGCCCCGATGTCGAGTTAGCCCCGGTCTTCCCTTTTTAAAATATTATTGTCGTTAAAAAAAAATTTGACATTCTACAGAGGATAATTATGGCTCAGAGGCAGGTGGAAAAGGTGGAGAGGAGCTACGATTATAAAAAAAATTAATTTTTTTACATAAAAAATATCTGTCACTTAAAATTCATTTACATTTTTTCTTATTCAGAAATTCTTTTTCTAGCATCTTTTAAGTCCTTAAAGTCCTTTTGTACCATTTAAAAATTACCAAATTTGCGGCGACGAAATTAAGTATTCTTATTTAATTAATAATTATCTCTTTTTTTTCTCATTCGTACTACTTTTAGCTTTAATTTGCGTGTTTGATCATCAAGTTTCGTCAATTTGTTCGTGAGTTACGATTTTTTAAATAAAACAAGTCGTAACGTGTTTGCCGCGCCGCGCGCCGCATACCGGCTTTGGACTCTTCTCAATCTTTAGTACCTACGTACAGTACTATCGGTCCTAAAAATATCGGCCTAGTACCAAACGATTCAGAAAGACCCCAAGAATAACTTCTGACACTTCAATAAGTACAGAAAAATTGTTAAGGACACGTTTTTTCATCATTTCAGGCGACTCATAGTGATGATCTGTTACATACGTAAACTTACCTGTCTTTTGAAACGCCAGTTTCCCATCATGATGCCTTTAAAATTACATGCCATAAACTCTATTTTATAGAAAATTTTGTCAGCTTTAATTTCGGTCTCTTGAAGTTTTTTCGTAAAGTTAATAGAAACGGAAATATTTACAAAAAAAGAATGATAATGCAATTTTTCCACAATTTATCAAAAATACAGCAATATTCATGAATTTTTTTTTTTTAATAAAACATACTTTGCGAAGGACTTATACTACTCCAGCACGTTCATATATATATATATATATGAAGTAATGAAAACAAGGTAAAATAAATTTTTGAAAAATTATTATCCATATATTTTTGGACTAAAATGTTAATTTAAAAAAAATTGATTTTTTTCTTCAATATTTAAACGCCTGTAAATCATCAACGTTTCAATAAAAAAAGGTCTACGACCTCTCATTTTAAAGATAATTAAAATATCTTCAAGAAAAATACATAACATTACTGCCTCCAACCAATTAGAAAAAGTTATTTTCCAAAATGCACTGAAAAATGACATTTTTTCATGTTTTTTGCTCTTAACTTCAAGCTATCTTTACCAAAATGGATTTATGCATACATCAACATGTTCAAAATTTTATTCTCTTTAACTTTTATTATACATACTATATGTGTACGACCTATACTTTCAGAGTTAATACTGATTTTTACATGCAAAACATCCACTATCAACATAAAATAAAATTATTTTTTAATTAATAACTCGGCGAATTTGGACCGTACAAAAATGAATAAAAAACAAAATTGTTCATAATTAAATTCTCTACAACTTTTATTTAAAACATTTTTGATTCGAGAGTCCATTTTCGAAATATTAGCGAAAAATGCGCGACGCGCGTACGCGTTTTCGTTGCGTCGCAAAACTACCGGTGTTTAAAAAAATTATATTTCTGCTCCATTTGGTCGTACAAACTTGAATAAAAAATGAAATTGTGCAGAATTTTGTAAGCTACAATTTTGATATCTACATAAATTTCCGTAAAGTTGATATTTTCCGAGTTATTTGCGAAAAACTGATTTTTTGGACCTTTTGGACCCTCCCCTGTCCGCAACGTAGCGTCTACACGTGGGGACTTTTAATATGTTAAATAGTACCCTAAAACAAGCCTGTTTACAAAGTTTCAGCCCAGTCAGTATTATTTCCTCCAAATTTTGTCATTTTACTGGGCTAATATCGTTTATTCGCTATTAGTACACGAAGCACATCGCATTGTGGTCTGATTTTATCCCTGCTAAAATCCTGCACCATCAGGTTATGGGCCCAGGAGACGTACAAAATCAGCAATAAAAACGAGCAAAAATATTTGAAGCGAAGGACTGCGGCAATATTTTTCTCTTTGCGTGTGAGCCGTGTTAAAAAAAGGCGTTAAAAGTCACGCGCCGCAAAACTTAACCTAAGATTGCGCGCAGTAGAACGTACTCGAAGGAAGATGTCTGTCTCTCAAGGATCTCAAATAATCGAGAAGCTGAAAGGGAGAGAAAATTATCAGGACTGGAAGTTTGCCATGCAAGCGTGGTTGGAATACGACGACCTGTGGGGGTGCATAATCGGAACGGAACAGGACATAGCCGATCCCAGAAAGGTAACAAAAGCGAAAACAAGAATTATTCTGTCGTTAGAGCCCGTAAATTACGTACATGTCGAAGATTGCACAACCGTGAAAGAAGTTTGGTGTTGTGATTCTTCAACCATGCAGGTCCAGTACAGGGGATAGGGTTTCGAGAGACGGAATTTCGTTTGTCGTGATTGACTCAGTTCGTTTAATAAAGATTCGTACAACTCGATTCGAAGGTTCGTGAACGTCTGCGCTCTCGCGTCCGGCAACGCCCCAGCCCGCTTCTCTCTCGCTCCCGCGCCCTCTGGCCGGAAAGTGTAACACTGCTCTCCGAAAAGTACTAGCCTATTGTCCGCTGGTAGCGCGGCCGGTTTGGATCATAGTGAACGTACATAACATTTTTCTTTTTTTTTAATTCGGGATAACCTAAACTTTCCGCCGTGTCACCAACTACGGAGAGAACGCCCGTTTTTATAACACAAATTTTCTATTAATTACGATGCGCGATAGATATATAATAGGTAATACAAGTTTATTTTTTGCAGTTGAATTTTTTGCGAGTGCAGAAAGTACGAAAAAAAAAAAACAGTTTATTTTGTTCTTTGTAGCTGAACTTCACTGAACTTTTTGCACTTTTCATCCTCCCTCTTTCTCCTCTAGTCCTCCCCGATGTTAACCTCAACAAAGTTAGCCCCCCCAAGTGGATTATTGATACTTTTTTTTTTACCAATCGATTGGTGGTTGATTGGTAGTATTTGGTACCGTATTCAAAACGTTTGGTAGTTTCTCGTTTTTTTAGGAAATCAAAAACAAATTTTTGATCTTCTTTTAGCCCCCCCACTTTGACTGTGGTAATTTTTTTTTTTTTTAATCGATTGGCGATTGATTGGCAGTGTTTGGTACCGTATTAAAAACTTTTGGTGGTTTCGCGTTTCTTTAGGAAATCGAAAAAACAAATTTTTGATCTTTTTTTAGCCCCCCCACTTTGACTGTGGTAAGTTTTTTTTTTTTAAATCGATTGGCGATTGATTGGCAGTGTTTGGTACCGCATTGAAATCTTTTGGTAGTTTCGCGTTTTAAAAAGAAAGAATTAATTGCCAACAAATTTTTAACCTTCTTTAGCGCCTCCACTTTTACTGTTGGGGATTTTAAATTCTTTTTTACCAATCGTTTAGTGGTTCATTGGTAATGTTAAAAGCTGTAAGTTATTGAAAATTTTATTTTAAAGCCTTGTGTCCACGATGCTAAAACTGTGTCCGAGTTTCGGTTTAAAGCCCGGTGTCCACAATGCTAGAAATCGATCCGAGTTTCGGTTATAAGCCAATGAAACTGCTGCTTTTCTGTAAGAGCTGCAAGTTGATTGGCTTATAACCGAAACTCGGACCGATTTCTAGTATCGTGTACACAACCCTTAAGTCAATAAAACTGCTACTTTTCTGTAAGAACTGCAAGTTGATTGGCTTAAACCAAAACTCGGACGCAGTTCTAGCATCGTGGACACAAGGCTTAAGCTCGGTGTCCACGATGCAAGAACTGTGTCCAAGTTTCGATTTAAGCCAATCAACTTGCAGTTCTTACAGAAAAGTAGCAGTTTCATTGGCTTAAACCGAAACTTGGACACAGTTCTTGCATCGTCGACACCGGGCTTTATGCCCGGTGTCCACGATGCAAGAACTGTGTCCAAGTTTCGATTTAAGCCAATCAACTTGCAGTTTTTACAGAAAAGTAACAGTTTCATTGGCTTAAACTGAAACTTGGACAAAGTTCTTGCATCGTGGACACCGGGCTTTAGAGGCACATTCACAATGAGAGGAATAAAGAATAAGGGTGCCTCCCCATGCAGGACGGAATCTCGGAAAACGGAATCTTGGAATCATTCTGATTGGTTAGTCAATTGGCTATTTAATAGCCTCATGGGACTAACCAATCAGAATGATTCCGAGATTCCGTTTTCCGAGATTCCGTCCTGCATGGGGAGGCACCCTAAGATAAATGAATAAGGAATAAGGGAATGTCGTATTTCAGTACACATATGTACATTAAAGTGAGATGCAACATGCCTTATGCCCAGTGTCCACGATGCAAGAACTGTGTCCAAGTTTCGGTTTAAGCCAATGAAACTGCTACTTTTCTGTAAGAGCTGCAAGTTGATTGG
The DNA here is from genome assembly GCA_030770255.1 of Temnothorax ravouxi. NCBI lineage: Eukaryota > Metazoa > Arthropoda > Insecta > Hymenoptera > Formicidae > Temnothorax > Temnothorax ravouxi. The sequence continues at coordinate 82,987 of JASTWP010001152.1, forward strand.
CTTAAACCGAAACTTGGACACAGTTCTTGCATCGTGGACACCGGGCTTTATTCCTTTATCTTATTCCTTATTCCTCTCATTGTGAATGTGCTTTTAAGCCTTGTGTCCACGATGCTAGAACTGTGTCCGAGTTTTGGTTTAAAGCCTTGTGTACATACACGATACTAGAAATCGGTCCGAGTTTCGGTTTAAGCCAATCAACTTGCAGCTCTTACAGAAAAGCAGCAGTTTCATTGGCTTAAACCGAAACTCGGACCGATTTCTAGTATCGTGTACACAAGGCTTAAAGCCCGGTGTCCACGATGCTAGAACTGTGTCCAAGTTTCAATTTAAGCCAATCATCTTGCAGCTCTTACAGAAAAGTAGCAGTTTCATTGGCTTAAACTGAAACTTGGACACAGTTCTTGCATCGTGGACACCGGGCTTAAGCCAATCAACTTGCAGCTTTTACAGTAAAGTAGCAGTTTCATTGACTTAAACCGAAACTCGGACACAGTTCTAGCATCGTGGACACAAGGCTTTAAAATAAAATTTTCAATAACTTACAGCTTTTAACATTACCAATGAACCACTAAACGATTGGTAAAAAAGAATTTAAAATCCCCAACAGTAAAAGTGGAGGCGCTAAAGAAGGTTAAAAATTTGTTGACAATTAATTCTTTCTTTTTAAAACGCGAAACTACCAAAAGATTTCAATGCGGTACCAAACACTGCCAATCAATCGCCAATCGATTTAAAAAAAAAAAACTTACCACAGTCAAAGTGGGGGGGCTAAAAAAAGATCAAAAATTTGTTTTTTCGATTTCCTAAAGAAACGCGAAACCACCAAAAGTTTTTAATACGGTACCAAACACTGCCAATCAATCGCCAATCGATTAAAAAAAAAAAAAAATTACCACAGTCAAAGTGGGGGGGCTAAAAGAAGATCAAAAATTTGTTTTTGATTTCCTAAAAAAACGAGAAACTACCAAACGTTTTGAATACGGTACCAAATACTACCAATCAACCACCAATCGATTGGTAAAAAAAAAAGTATCAATAATCCACTTGGGGGGGCTAACTTTGTTGAGGTCCGATGTTATATCTACTTCATTTCGAGTGTAGAAGCGAGAGGCCACGGGCGCGATTTCGCTGTAACTTTATTTTGAAGCGCCTCTATGTCCACAAAATGTGGACATTGAACTACGTGGACAATGTCTATGAATATGTCGGTAATGTCCACGTTATTGTGGTTCTCTTCCGTGCTATGTCGATTTACGAGGGGATATGCTGAGATATGCTCAGATATGCTGGCCGCGGCGGCCGGCCGCGCTCGGCTGGCCCCGGGCCCGGTGCTCGGCAAGCTTCGAGCGAGGAGAGAAGGACAAACATACGATCTGCTGTTTCGGCTGTCTTCTTCTCTCTTGAGGTATGACGTGTAGCTGGTTTAGCACGCGCCGGCTATGCGACGTTGCCACGATGTGCTACGATGCCACGCATTTCGGGTAGGTATCGCGTCTCCGTCTCGTGCCTCGCCAGCCTCGCCAGCCACGCCAGCCACGCCGACTGCCAAGTCTCGAGTTGTCAAATCGGCGATGCGCTATATAATATATATAAATATATATAAATTACAAATATAATTAAATAAATATTAATAAACATAAAAATTAAAAGTAAGGATAATGTATAAATAGCAAACCCTGTTTTTGCTAATAGGCTCTTTTATCCGAAAAAATCCTACATTAGAAAAACATTAACTTTAGCATAATATATCATAGTATAGCATGATATTTAAATTTAATATTTAAATGCATAATAATAATTAAATAAATATTAGCTATCGAGAAAAGAATTGTAGTTTATAGTATCTTATATATAAAGTTTATAATTTTAGCTATGCATGTTTAAACGGCCAAATCACGATCGAGCGCTAAAAGAAAGATATTGGATTAAAATATAGAAACAATGAAAAAAAAGATTAAAAAATAAAAAGTAACACTTACCAGAAGTGTTGGTACGCTGATGCCCGATGCCTCTCCTAGGCCTCCTCCTCCTCTCACTGCCTCTCAGGCTGCTCGGAATGTCAGCTTCGCAGGATTCCCTCGCTGCTCCGATGTCACCTTCTGTGTCGTTATTTTCTGAAACATTCAAATGATCGATTCGATTAAGTAAAGATAAAAGAAATAGAAAATTTGTGAACATAAATGACATAGTACGTAAAAATCAATTACACTCACCATTTTCTTTCCTGCTGTTCCGGCCGCAAAATCTACCTTCACCTCCGGGTCGGCTAAGAGTCTTGAGCCACATTGAGACTCGTGGCAATGCAGTGTGACTTCATTCATTAAGCAAGAAAAATCAAGAAACCATTTCGGCTATATTGCATTAATTTTACAACGTTGTTGCAATATAGTCGAAATGTTTCTCGATTTCTCTCGCTTAATGGAAATGTAATTGCTGAAAGAAATTAAAAATTATTTCCTACCTACGTTTTAACTATGTCCCTACCTACACGCTTAACTTCATAAGTGTGGTAGTGTGTCGGTTTCGCCGACAAAACCAACGCCCTACGCAACGCGATTTCTTACACGCGCCTAACTTATATGTATATAACCGTGGTGGCATGTCGGTCGGTTATCCCGCCGACAAGGCCAACGCGACTTTTTTTTTTTGTTTTTGTTTACGAAGAGGAAAATCCGTAACGGATACCCCCTCCCTCGGGGTCGGGAGGGCGGTTATGTGGGGATTCCACCCACTAAAAACCTCTCCGAGCGTCCCTCGCGGCGATTATATGGGGAGGCCCCGGAAAACATCGTCCGTAAGACTCCCATCGCCTTACCCTTATGGGGCCTAATCTAAGACGGGTGGAGTACGCTAGCCCCACCCGTCCCCCCCAATCCGGGTTGCCGCAAGTGGCTTTGGACCCGTGGCATTCCCCGGCCACGTGTCCAACCCGGGCAAGAGGCCTTCGCGGCACTACGCGATTCCCCGCACACGCGCCCGACTTATATACCCCTCGAACGCGTCGGCCTGTCGGTCAGGGTTGCCCCCGCCGACAATCGGCCCACTCCGCGATTCCCCGCCCGACTTATATACCCCTCGAACGCATTGGCCTGTCGGACGGGGTTGCCCCCGCCGACAATCGGCCCACTCCGCGATTCGCGTCGGCCTGTCGGTCGGGGTTGCCCCCGCCGACAATCGGCCTACTCCGCGATTCGCGTCGGCCTGTCGATCGGGGTTGCCCCCGCCGACAATCGCGTCGGCCTGTCGATCGGGGTTGCCCCCGCCGACAATCGCGTCGGCCTGTCGATCGGGGTTGCCCCCGCCGACAATCGCGTCGGCCTGTCGGTCGGGGTTGCCCCCGCCGACAATCGCGTCGGCCTGTCGATCGGGGTTGCCCCCGCCGACAATCGCGTCGGCCTGTCGATCGGGGTTGCCCCCGCCGACAATCGCGTCGGCCTGTCGGTCGGGGTTGCCCCCGCCGACAATCGGCCCACTCCGCGAATCCCCGCCCGACTTATATACCCCTCGAACGCGTCGGCCTGTCGGTCGGGGTTGCCCCCGCCGACAATCGCGTCGGCCTGTCGGTCGGGGTTGCCCCCGCCGACAATCGCGTCGGCCTGTCGATCGGGGTTGCCCCCGCCGACAATCGCGTCGGCCTGTCGATCGGGGTTGCCCCCGCCGACAATCGCGTCGGCCTGTCGGTCGGGGTTGCCCCCGCCGACAATCGGCCCACTCCGCGAATCCCCGCCCGACTTATATACCCCTCGAACGCGTCGGCCTGTCGGTCGGGGTTGCCCCCGCCGACAATCGGCCCACTCCGCGATTCGCGTCGGCCTGTCGGTCGGGGTTGCCCCCGCCGACAATCGGCCTACTCCGCGATTCGCGTCGGCCTGTCGATCGGGGTTGCCCCCGCCGACAATCGCGTCGGCCTGTCGATCGGGGTTGCCCCCGCCGACAATCGCGTCGGCCTGTCGATCGGGGTTGCCCCCGCCGACAATCGCGTCGGCCTGTCGGTCGGGGTTGCCCCCGCCGACAATCGCGTCGGCCTGTCGATCGGGGTTGCCCCCGCCGACAATCGCGTCGGCCTGTCGATCGGGGTTGCCCCCGCCGACAATCGCGTCGGCCTGTCGGTCGGGGTTGCCCCCGCCGACAATCGGCCCACTCCGCGAATCCCCGCCCGACTTATATACCCCTCGAACGCGTCGGCCTGTCGGTCGGGGTTGCCCCCGCCGACAATCGCGTCGGCCTGTCGGTCGGGGTTGCCCCCGCCGACAATCGCGTCGGCCTGTCGATCGGGGTTGCCCCCGCCGACAATCGCGTCGGCCTGTCGGTCGGGGTTGCCCCCGCCGACAATCGCGTCGGCCTGTCGATCGGGGTTGCCCCCGCCGACAATCGCGTCGGCCTGTCGGTCGGGGTTGCCCCCGCCGACAATCGCGTCGGCCTGTCGGTCGGGGTTGCCCCCGCCGACAATCGCGTCGGCCTGTCGATCGGGGTTGCCCCCGCCGACAATCGCGTCGGCCTGTCGGTCGGGGTTGCCCCCGCCGACAATCGCGTCGGCCTGTCAGATCGGGGTTGCCCCCGCCGACAATCGCGTCGGCCTGTCGATCGGGGTTGCCCCCGCCGACAATCGCGTCGGCCTGTCGGTCGGGGTTGCCCCCGCCGACAATCGCGTCGGCCTGTCGATCGAGGGTTGCCCCCGCCGACAATCGCGTCGGCCTGTCGGTCGGGGTTGCCC